>VUQI01028672.1:13733-29302 GCA_015106735.1 Paratilapia polleni | reverse complement strand
GGGAAAAAAAAAAAAAAAAAAAAATGACCACAACAAAGAGCGGGGACCCAGGAGGGAAAAAAAAAAATCCCAGCATTTTATTTGTTTCTATTGTGACTGGCACTGCATGTAAAACACTGGGACCACAAGGTAAAACACGTGATGCACAAGCATAAATGCCGGCAACATCAACCACTTACATAGGTTACATTGTAGGTTCTACAAAGATTCACCGCAGAAGTCTAAACCAGCCTTGAGCCAAGTGTTTTCACCATTTTCATCTTTCCATTTGGAAATCGGATGTGACAAGCAAGGAGGGGAACTGACTGCCAAACCGCACTCCAAATGAGCACACTCTGAATAATCTTCCTTTCAAGCTCTTGAAATGTCCAAAATTTACAAAATGAACTTAATGATCTATTCAATCTGACCCAAAGTAACTGAACCCATAAACTCACCAGAAAAGTCTTTACTGAGGTCAGGACTGAGTGCCATTTCTCTATAGACTTCTATAGGACCGGAAATCTTTTTGCAACCACAAGTCATAAACACGTTTTATGCTCACCGTTTTCGCCCTTGCAAACGGTGGCGTGCACCAAAAGTGGCGTGTCAACTGCTGCCACAGCCAGATGGTAGACATGACTGTACGATCATGTTGGCCATTTACTGCCATTTAAACGCTATATAAGTGCAGGAGCTCAGAGATTCCCAGATTACTGAGAGGGCGATGCTGCAAAACTTTGAAAAAAACACAGCGTTTTCTTTGCTTCCCGTTTCAACTTCTTCTATTCCTATACCAGCATTGATGAGTTTTCTTTTTTCCCCTGAGTAGTGACACCTATTATTCAGGAGAAGACTGCAGCAAGTCTGCCACACCCTCAGCGCCAGTATAAACAGTAACGGGGCTATGGCACGGCCAATGCTATGACCATAAACTTCCGTGTTGGCTTCAATTTTCAGAGCCTGAAGCTTTTATATTTCTATGAAATTAACACACAGTTAATATAGTACAGGGACAAAACTTTTTTTTTTTTAAACTTTGGGTGAAGTAGTTCTTAAAAAAAGAAAAACACTTACAATGTCGTTCTTATCCACTCTGGTTCCCACAATCTTCAACCGGATCTCATCATCTTGCTGGATTACAATGTCCTTAAAATAAGAAGAATAAACATCCTTTTATCCTTTTTATAATGTGAACACATGTCTGCGTTTGCTGAAAACTACCTTTGTTAACACCAGTGTAATAATAATTTTCAATTATAAAAGTCAATGAAAGCAAAGAAGAGAAATGCATTTTAATAAGCATTTTTTTGTAATACTGAGATTTTTTTTTTTAAGTGAAGAAATAATAAATAACAATGAAACAATACCTCATCAACTGTCTTATAGCAGGGTGGATTAGAATTGGGATCAAACTCCATTTCTGAGGGGATGGACTGCAAAAAGAAATTTATCATGAGGTTAACTGGTATAAAGTGCATTAAAATGCAGCTAATTCAGTCCAACTATAAATGTTACGCTGACTCACATGGCGAGAGATGAAGCAAGACATGGGGCCGATTTCTGTGAACAATCCAACCTGCAAGGCACATATAATTTGAATAAGATGGCAGACACTTTTTTTCCCCCCAGAAATTAATCACTTAATTTTCAAAACGTCAACCACAGAGGCATAAACACCTCACTGGACACACGTTTACTCTAATACATACATTGGCTATTAAAACAACCGGTTACAGTACTTGAAAATTCAGTGGTATATATTTTTTATAAGCAATGGATTACTGCATATACAAACATAAGAAGGGAAAGGAGGTTTAGTATGGTGTCATCATATAAGAAGGATGTTGGGGCTTAAAGAATCTAACCCTGCCCCTCACCTTGTTAACCTGAGTGACCACGGCATCCACCACTTCTCCTTTAAACGGGCGGAAGACGATGGCCTTGTACTTGACTGGATAGAGGACAAAACCTCTGCCTGGCTGGATTACTCCAGCCCCGATGTTGTCAATGGTGGTGACTGCAATGACAAAGCCATACCTGCAAGACAGAAATAAACAAGTGACTTAAATGGCAAAACAAATGTCGACCTCGATCTGTGGCCTTTGGTAGTTTAGTGTGTACCAGCTTTACACAGTTTTCCAGAAGCCATTATCAAATTTCAGTCTCTTTAGCCTTTGATTTGCAACTATTTTTAAGTCAAACACATAACAGTCACTCACTTGCCAGTACAGGTACCCTCCACCTCTGTGAAAAGCTTCTGCTTCACGGTGTTGAGCAGATTTGGACCGAAATATCTCGGATGTAGTAAGATTTCGTGCTCCAAAGAAATCTACGAACACAAAGAGTTCTACAAGTGAGCGTTACCGTGGACAGCCTTATACAGATATTTTCCTGTTCAAGTTATTCTGCTGCCCATCAAACACAAGAGAGGGGGGGAAAAAACTAGTGGTATTTCTGCGCGGCTATAAAAGAGCAGCAGAGACAATAGGTGTGAGGAGCTTACGGAAAAGTTTTGCAAAGCTACAGTAGTCACCATCACGCCAGGCGAAAGCTGATGAACAAAAACAAAACTGCTGCTAGACGGATCCCGCACGGACAGCAGTACAAATACTCACATGGTAAAACATTTCTGTCTGTTAACGTTCAATCCGAACTCAAAATTCTTGTTTTATTATATTTCCCAAAAGATTTTTCATGTATTGAATGAAAACCAGACGCTCGTTTGTTCGTAATAAAGTCGCTTCCGAGTCAAAGGTCGATGATTGGGACTTTTGTTGCCCTCGGTTCTGTCTCTCAGGAAGCGGACTTTTGTGGCTCACTTTCCTTTGCTGATTTTGGCAGACACAAAGCTCGACTCTAATAATCTCAAACCTAAATTAAATGCTTTCACTGTGGGGATTTTTGCCTGTAAGCACTGCGGAATTCACTATAAACAACCCTCAGCAAACAAGTTAACGCCGTCAGTCAATACACATAGAGTGTCCCCTGGCGATGAGGAGGATAAGTGCGTGAGGGTGTGGACGTGCAGCAGGCGTGCCTCCATACTGCACTTTGATTGGTTTGTTTTTCCCGAGACAGTTAACATCTGACATATAAACGAAGCAAAAGACATCGTATTTAATAACGCGACGGGAGATTAATGATAAACGCTACCACAATTATCATGCTGTATAACGTACTGAGGATTCAAACAGGTGACTGAAAGGTGGACAGTTAAATATCCTTGTTAATTTAGCGACACCTGCTACAACTTACAACCTCGTAAGGATTTGTCTGATTTCCTTAATCATTCCGGGACGTCTGGAAACAACCGCAGCTAACTGACGATAAAATTAAGTTCACACCAGCCTCCAACTTCAGCTCACTGACATGGCGAGTAAGCTCGTCTCGAAGCTGGTCCGTCCTCCTCTGTTGACACAACTTGTAAGTTGTCACATACTTTTCTACTTCGTGGCTATCTGCAGTCCACTTTCTGGATGATTTACGTGACTCCGCTGTCCTCCCTGCAGGCGTCTCTCCGTTCAGGGTGCTTGTTTCGGTGGAAGGCGGCGACGATGGGCACCAGATATTCCTCCAGTGACCCTCCTCCAGAGAAAATCAGCCGCTTTCCAGTTCCTTACAGGAAGGATCTACCTTATGATATAGTGGAGCTCATGGAGGAAGTGGAGTCAAAGGTTTATATATGAGGCATTTAATTCTGCTGCAAACCAAGTTTGTCATAATAATCTGATTTTACTCCCTGTTAAACTCACGTTTCCTTACAGGGAGGGTTCTTGCCCAATGTCTTCAAAGTCCTGTCTCACAGGCCAGCAGAGTTCAGAGCCTTCTTCGGATACTACAACGAACTGATGAACAAGGAGACAGGTGTGTTTGTGTTAATGATGCTGCATTTCTCTGTAGTAGCAGCATTCTGCCTGAGATTCAAAGGCATGGACAAATTGGGGGAAACAACAGGCCCCGGAGGGCACACATGCAAAAATATACAGTACTGTGCAAAAGTCTTGAGACACCCGTCATTTCTTTATATTTTGCCAGAAAAAAAAAAATGGGAAAATGGGTGCAGCAATTTATTGACATGTGTGCAAACATACATGGAAATACAGGCAAAATAAGGCAAAAACAGAGTATGTACAGTTCTAATGAGCTTGAAAGTCAATATTTGGTACAACCACCTTTATTCTTCAACACAGCCTGAACTCTGTTAGGGGAATTTTCTTGTCATTTCTTTAAGTAGTCTTCAGGAATAGTTCTTCAGGCTTATTGAATGACACAGAAAAGTTCTTCTTTGGATGTTCAGATGGTCCCACACTGCTTCAATAATGTTGAGGTCTGGGCTCTGGGAAGGCCAGTCTATGATAGTGTTCTCTTGTGTGTGTGTGTGTGTGTGTGGGGGGGGGGGGGGGGGGGGTTTTTTTTTTTTTTTTTTTTTTGTTTGGGGTGGGGTGGGGGTGGGGGTTATTTCCCTCGCCTGCTTCTAGCTGTAATGCTGCTGCCAGACCAAAATTTTGATGTCAGAGCCAACACCACATGGATGTGACCAACAAATGGTTCTGGAAGAGAAATTAGGTACTGCCAGGAAACCCAAACAGGTGTTAGGCATTAGCTGCAACGTTGATGGTTTGATGCACTGCATTGGTAATTTGTGCACATTAAGCAAATAAACAGTACATTGGTTTTATGGTTTAGGCATAAATTTAGCCTTAAGACCCATGTGAACTCAAGTCAGCAGGGTCACCAAATATCCAAAGTGCTGACAAAGGCCCAATTGTGCCATATATAGAAAAGTAATGCCCAAAGATCATTTCTGAGTTCATCTCCAGTCATGTTCTAATCAGCAAAATGATGTTAAAGTTAATAGTCATCATCATTCAAAATCATGACCAAGTTGCCCAATTCATGTTAGTGTCAAAAATGTATGTATGGTTTCCTGAAATTATAATTCAAGTAACAAATTCAAAGTTTGGGTCACAAAATTACCAAAATCTTAACAGAGTCAGCAAAGTTTGTGTCACCACAGTCCTATTTGAGTCACCAAAGTAATTTCCTAGTTGCCAAATTAATCTTTTTAAAAAGGTTGAAACCGTGCTGAGTCATTGACTTTTTAGAGTTATGCACGTTCCCTAGGTCTTGTTAAATTCTCTAATCTAATGTTAAGGTTACCAAAATCTTGGATTTTGTCATGAAAATTAAGCAGAGTCATGTATGAGTTTGTAAAGCCATATTCAAGTTGCTAATGTAGCATCCAAATCACAAAAATCAAAGTCACCAACACTATGTTCAACTGGCTAAAGTCATGTTGGAGTCAAAAATATCATGTAAGAGTTCCTAAATCATTGTTTAAGTAATAAATCCAATGTTGGAATCATTTATTTTCCAAACCCATGTCAGAGTCACCAAAGTCTGAGTTTTTCAAATACACAAATATGGTGGTCAACAAAGCCATTTACAAGTTGCCAGTGTGAACAAATTAATCTTTTAAAAATGCTAAACCATGCCAAGCCATTGACCTCTCAAAATTGAACTTCCCAAAGTCTTGCTAAATTCATTAAACTTATGTTAAGGTCATCAAAGTCTTTGCCAAGCTGTCTTTGCCAAGAGTGATGTTCAAATAACTTATCTAGGCCTGAGTCACCAAAGTCAACACCACCAATACCACCAGAGTCATGTTGCCAGTGTCACCAAATTATTAAGCTCATGTTGTAGTCACCAAAGTAGGAATGATTATATATGAGCTATGTACAAGTTGCAAAAGTCATTAAAAAAAGTATTGTCATGAATCCAACTTTCAGGTCACCAAAGTAGTTTCCAAATTACTAGTGGCCCAAATTCTTGTCATAATGTCATAAATGTTCCTAAATATTTACTAAGTAACTAGTCACTAGTTATCAGAGTCATTACTGTCACTAAAATCCAACTAAAGCCAGCTCCAAGTCCCTGAAGTCATACATGAGTTCTTAAACTCATAATTGAGTGAGTGACTCTTCAAAACGAAAGTCTATAGCTTCAAAGTCCAAGTCATTGATGTCAGGTACAAGTCTCACATAGTTTCAAAGCCATGTCAGGCAGGAAAGCTGAAGAAGGTTTTATTTGAGTCATCAAGGTATGTCCATGGAACCAAGGTGCAAGTCACCCAAAGTCATGTTAAGGTTGCCAGAGTCATGTTTAAGTCACTAATCCAATGTTCAGGTCACTGAAGTCATGTCCAAATTGCCAGTGTAATCTAATTGGTCTTATTCTTTAAGTCAAAACCATGCCAAGTCATGGAGTTTTCAAAATCTGGTATGTTTCTAAAGTCTTATTGAAATCATTAATCTAACATTTTGTCAACAAAGCCATGTCTTAGACACTAAAATTCACTGAAAGCCAGTTCTAAGTTCCAGAATCATGTATGAGTTCATAGTCAAGTCCAAATAACTTATGTAGGTCTGAGCCACCAAAGTCAAAGCAACCATTACCAGGTCCAAGTTACCAAAGGCATTAACCCAACATTCTTGCCACCAGAGTCATGTTCATGTTGACAGTGTCATCAAATTATTAAAATCATGTTTAAATCAGCAAAACAGGAGTGATCATGCCCAAGTTGCTTAAGTTAAGTTAAGTTAAGTCAATTTTTTTTAACACTTTAGATCACTAAAGCTTCTAAGTTACCAGTGTCACTAAATTCATGTCATATTTTCCTAAAAATTCCTAAAGATTTATTTAAGTAACTGCTCAAACCCAAATGTTTCAAAGCCATGTCAGACAGGAATGAAGAAGAAGTGTTGTTCAAGTCGTCAATCTAAAGTTTGGGTCTACAAAAGTTATGTCTATATAACTTAATGTACAATCACCAAAACCATGTTCAAGTTGCTAAAGTCATATTCAAGTCCTTAATCCAGTGTTCAGATCACCAAAGTCTTCAGTCGCACACAAGTTCCTAACGTCATGTTTAAGTCTGAATAACAAAGTAACAAAGTCTGAATTTTTAAACACATTTCCAAAAGTCAGATATGAATTCCCAAAGCCATGTCACCAAGGTCATGTACAAGTTGCAAAAATAACAATGTCAGCCTAAAGGCATGAAGAGCTTCCACACCTGTCTGAGTTGATTCTTAAGTTTAGGTTTATTCTTTAATTCAGAGTTGTTTTATTTTCAAATAACCCAAGTTTGAATGTTTAAAAATAGAAACTTAAACTACAGTAAATGCTAGATTTTGCTCCAGGTTGTGGTTTCTACTTGTTTGACTTTGAATTTTTAGTTTTGTGTCTTTATTCCAGTCGTGTTTATTTATTTATTTTATCATTTTGGGCAATAATTAAACTAAATGTACTGTGTGCAGTTGTTGGTGCCAAGAACTAAACACCACAGATGTTTGCCAGATGATTTTCTCCATCACCCAAAGTGTCTCCAAGGTTTCTAACTAGTACACAGCTGGGGCAGCTGTAGTACCTGTGGAAAGTAGAGTATAAACAGTGCTGTTTCCATTCATTTAGTCTGAAATGAAGAAATACCAACAGACAAATGTTTGGATTCTAGCAATATGAGCCATTTAAAGTTGGATTCTCATAATGCTCACAGTGTTTATGATCCAAAGTTGTAAACATGGTTACACAAACGGCCTTAGAAGCAGAGTAGCAGAAACAGACAGAAAATAGCTGGAAAAACAAAAGAGCAAGCCAGGAGACAAACATGAGTGATAGCAGTGAGGCCTGCAGTTTGCTGAGTTAAGCACTCTGCGTGATTGGAGTGTGTGTGTGTGTCTGTGTGTGTTTTGGAGGAGGGAGGGAGGGAGGCAGCTAATGCTAGTCCACAGGGGCATTGTGGGTAGTTGCCTCACAGGTTTTCTTCCTCTGCCTGGATACAAGCAGTGCAGTGCAGCACTTTCCTCCATCTTTTTCTTTCCTTTCACCATGTATTTCCATCCAACTGTACAATTTGTCAAGCTGTTCCTGCTCTCCAGTGTCCGCTCTGTTGGCTATATCTGATTATTTCATCTGAAAACACTAAAATGCATTTATGGAACAACTTTATTTGCTGTGCCAGACATCTTTTTTGCTGATTTTCTTTATATTGAGTTAAGGCTTGTGCTGCATTTGGATGGAAACCCAGGTAGTATTGCATTTACTGCTGTGTCAAACTGGCTAAAAAGCAAATAAGTGTAGTGTTCTGTTTTTTTTTTGTTTTTGTTTGTTTGTTTGTTTGTTTGTTTGTTTTGTGTTTTTTTTTAAATAGAATAATGGATTGTTTCCCCATAAGCCTAGCTTTCATTGTGCAGTTCTGTCTGCAACCAGGTATGAGACATCCTGGAAAATGAAGGCTCGATTTCACAAATCATTAAATTTCATATAAATGCAACATGTTTTTTTTTCATCTCTTTTACAAAGACAAAATAATTTGAGACCAACTAGGGTTGGGCAGCATGTTAAAATGATTAGAAAAACAGGTGAAAAAATATGTTTGGGTTTTATTTTTGTTTTAAACCAATCAAAAATGGCAAGCTGAGGGATCAGTAAACCAGTCAGATGAAGGATATTTTGCAGCCTTTAAATGAATTAATGGGTCATTTTATCAAATGATCAGGGTGCACAACTAGTAATGTGGTGGAGTCATGGAAAAACTCTAAAGTAGCCTGTTTTACATTATCTAGCAAGGCTCTGCGATAGTCCGGTAGCTCAGAAATGGAATGGTGACTTCCCAGCTTTGTTGGGACCTCGACCATACAATGCCAGGTTGCCATAGCACTACATTCATCAGTCATATATAAGAATTAGTCCATCCATCCATCCATCCATCCATCCATCCATCCATCCATCCAGCTGTCTAAGCAGAGTTACCCAGGCCTCTCTCTTCCCAACCACCTCCTTCAGTTCTTCTGGCGGGTCACCAAGGCGGACTCAAGCCAGCTGAGAGATATATTCTCTCCAGCATGTCCTAGGTCTGCCCTGGGGTCTCCTCCTGGTAGGACATGCCCAAAACACCTTACTTAGGAGGCACCCAGGAGACATCCTGGTTAGGTGCCCAAACCAATGTATGTTTACAATTCTCAATTCTAGCTCAACATAACAAAAAGAAAGGCAGCACCTTGTGGCATTAATCAGCAGTTACACTTTATATATACAGAGTTGAATTCTTCAGATTGGTAGATCACCAAATCAGATTCAGAATTTAATTTAATAAAGTGAAATGAGTGAAGTAAGTAAAGTGAAATGAAAAACACAAAAAAAAAACAACAAAAAAAACAACCCAAGATGGATTTGGCCATCTGCAGATAGCCAGTATAGTCATCCAGTCACCTAACCATTGAACCAACTCTGTTTGCTTTCTTGTCTACATTATAGACTAAACTAATGAATAATATTTCTTTCATTCTTCCCCCCAATAACAGATCCAACCTTTACATGCAATACACAAACTATGCTATTGCTTCAGATAAAAGTTAGTCATCTTACTTTACCTTTAAAGTCAACATGCTTCTCTCTTCCCTCTTATTTCCATCCATCCATCCATTTTGCAACCGAACTATAGATGGGAATGTAATTATTTGCTACTTTAAGGTGTATATGCTGTAGTTGTATGTTTTTCCATGTGGTGTTCTTTGAACTCTGCTTGAGAAATGTTGACTGCTATCAACATCACCAAACATCTCCACAAGTTGGCTGTCTAGATTTCCATTATTTCCAGTTTCCACTTTGGTGAGGCCATGATCAGCAGTCAGTGGTGGAGAAAAGCTTTTCAGATATTAATACTTTACATTAATACTTAGTGACAGCCTGACTCATCATGATTTATCTCCTATTATCTCCAACAGAAACAGCATTTTCTGCTTCAAACGAGTGTGAAAATGTTTTGGCACTGCTCGTGAGTCTGTATTGATCCTGTGTTTCAGCTATGCAGTAGCTCAATTAATGTTTAATTAATTTTACGGTTTAGTTTGGCAATGAAAAAGAAGGCAGAAAACAGCTGGGTGGAAGCCCTACCCAAGTTTTCATCTTTCCGTATGCTGTGCAGAGGAAGACATCTTTGTCTGCCTGCAGCTCCTCACAGTCAGGATTAGCTCTCTCTGGCTGTTTGCTTGCAATAAATCAGCCCCTGACAGTCGATGCCTCACGGATATTTGAGCATGATAGTGACTCCTTTGTTACAGAAGTCCTGTCCAAGCTCCGTAGTTTTTAATCTTCTAAGTTCTGGATACTGAATTAACATTTGTAAGCAAATGACCATCACATTTGGGGGGTTCAGAGGCTCTTTGACATACTGGGTACCAATGAGGGAACCAGAAACAGAGAACTGATGATATTCTTTTTAAATATTCTTCCTTTTACGCTTCACACATCATTCTCAGACCATCTGGGTGCTGGCGGGGCACAGCTAACCCTGCTGCCGCTCTCTCCTTATGCCTGACAACAGTACAGAGCCACTAAACTCTCTGCTGTGAGCTAACATTAGAGACAAATACTATGTAGAACGGCAAAGGATTTAAGATAATTCTGCAACACAGCCATGCATGCTCAGGCACATCTGTAGCTGTTGAGGTGCATTATGACATTTTTAAAGTTTGTATTTAATTAATCATTTTGGACCATTTGTGCCTCAAGTCACCCACACTCTGTGGGTTTCTCTTTTAAAAGTTTGACATGGTCTGGACTGATAAAAAATTTTCATATGAATGGGAATTAAAGCCATTTAGGACATTTTTTGTGTTTATGTGTCATTAAATATATATTAGGCATTATTTAAATTATTATTTACCGTGAAGCCTATATAGTTGTTCGATTTGTTGTCTGTCAGGCTGCAAAACAATTTAAAGCTCTGGATTTAGATGTTTCTTGGACCTTTGAGAGTTACAGTTGATTTCTTTGTCTAAGAATTTTGAATCTACAACAGCAATGGCAAAAACGGCAGCTCCTCTAGTGGCCACTTGAGGCTGGCTTCAGAAGTAAATCAAGCCTCATAGACTCCCATGTTAAAATGTCCAAATTTACATTAGAAAAAAGCATGTTTACAGACTGCTACAAAAACAGTTTTGGCCTCTGTGGTTAGTTTACCCCTTCATAATAACTATGGCGAGTTATTTATTTAACTCACCTATTTGGATTTTGTTAGGGTTTAAAGTTAAAGGATGTGGCAACTTTGACTGACAGGCTGTAGCAGCTGACTGTCTGCTAGGCTTCACCTCAGCTAACTGGAGTCAATGAACTGTACCTCTGGACAATTTTCTTGCTGTTAACTCATTTTGGAGCATTTTGAATGCAGGTATGTAACAAATAATGTAGCTCGCTGTGCAGTTAATTGTATTTTTGCAAGTGAAATTCTATTATTTTTTTTTTATTTGTTACTTGTAAAACCAAGATTGGTAGAGTTAGCTGATAATTTAGCACTAGGTCTCATCATTGAAATATGGCTCCAAAAACCTAAAATCTACCTCAGAACAGGAATTCAAAAACCAATCTGTGACATCACGGTGGCTACAACCATCTCTTATATACAGTCTGTGGTTCACAGGGTTTTACGTTTGACTTTTTATCAAATATAGTAGATAGTAGAATTATTTATTTTTTTGGACTGATGATTAAAGAGTCTTATGTCCATCCAAATGGTTCAAGAGCTTCAGCTTTAAGTGATATAAAGTTTTTGATAGGACAAATAAATGTAGTTTTACAACTGTAGCCAAATCAGCATTCAGTTTTTAGTGATTTGTAGCTAATTGGTGAAGCAAAGGCTAACAGCTATCTTACCGTGGCATTACAAGTGGGGGAAAAGTGAAACCTGTGCTATTTTTAACCTCCTAGAGAGGACAGGAAGAATCCAGGACTGAAAAAAATTACAAAACTGGTATGCTGGAAAGACTAGCAAACACTTAGCCAGATTAGCTTAGGCTAAGCGGCTGATAGCTGTAGCTTCCTATTTACCTTACATAAACGAGACTGGTAATCTTGTCTAACTCTAATCAAGGAAAATGCTGAACTATTTTTTTTTTTTTTTTTTACACCCCCCCGATTGGCATAGTGTATTACAGTCCTCTTGTTTCCACTAGAAATGCTCTCAAAGTCAGTCATAGTCTCTCCTGCTTCCTACAAGTATTTGATCCTCATCATCTTCAGAAACTGAAATCATTTTACATTAACTGTACAAAAAAATGATTTGTCGTGTTATGAAATTTGAAGAAATCATCGCAGCTTGATTGTAAACTATGACTTCAGTCCTCTCTCTGCATTCAGAGCAAACTAAAAGTCGGTCCCTGGCCAGAATCTGTTTTTCCCTCCACCGTGTGTGATCAGTGGATCCCTCAGCTGTCAGCATGTCACTTCCTCCACTGCAGCATCAGTGACGAGTGCCACTCGCACCACATGTCCAACAGGTCTCGGTTTCTTGACATAAAGCTGTCGGATGTGCGAGCGGGACTGCGAGTGCTCTGAGTCAGGATCTTTGAATCCATTTTTCATGCTGGTTAGAAGACATTTAACTGTTGTTTGAATCAAAGACAGCGACTGTCAATGTCTGAAATCTTTTTTTCTCTAACATGCCTCCTTTTACATATTAGAAATACTGAAAAATGATATTAATGTACAGTTTGAGTGTTTCTGGAAAGATTAACCTGAGCCAAACTAAATAACTAAGTAATAAACCTCTTTATAATTGATAGTACAACATTAAAACTGAGCATCTCAAAGGTCTAAAACTCATCCTTCAGCTGCAGAAGAGCTTCAAAATGACACAACATAATTAAACAAAAAGTTTTAAATCATGTCCCGAAGAGTGTTTTTAGAATTCAAACCGAGCTGCTTTGCTTCTCTCTGTCATTTAAGGTGGTTTCATCTTCTCTGCTTGTTGGCACACAAACTCCCACTCCGCAGAGAGGGATTATGCTTTTATTTTTTTCACTTTGGCAAAGCGTGGAGCTGGAGAAATGCTATTATGTAAAATATGAAGCTTACTCTGCACTCTAGTACAGTTTGTGCCTTATTTCCTGACACTGCATGATGAGGTTTCTGCAGCATTTTAAAGGTCACTCCAAGCATTTTTCTACATCTGTGCTCGACTGGGTGTTTTACCTCACTGTCAAGTAGGATATCCTTAATTTCACCAACTTTAACTCTCATTCCAGAAAATCTATTCTTCTAGATGAAAAACAAGGACATCCTGGATGGTTTTTAGGAAGGTGCAGTTGGATATTCTGGTGTTGGATATCAGGCAAAGAGAGGAAGAAGACTAAAATAGACTGAAAGTATTGACTCTAAAATCCGATACAGGAGCTTTTCTGCAGGGATGAGAAGAAAGGGACTTTATTTGAGTTTTTCCAGAGTTAGAAGGGTGATAAATCCCTTTAATGAAGTGATATAAAAGTGTTTCCAAGTAAGACATCAGCAGCTTCGTTTTAAAAAAATATGTTTTCATAACAACATTAGGAAGGAAATCAAATATGACAGGATTTTTGTAACAAAGAATTAATTTTAGATCTTTGAATTCAGTTGGCAGTTGGCTTATTGTGGTTGAATGTAATGGATATTTGGCTATAAGTAAAATATGGATGTAGCCACCCATTGGTTTTGGACATTTTGAAGCCTTAACATTAGTGTTTTGGTTGCTGCCATGTTGGTTTTTTGGATTGAATAATGACCATGGCTATAGTTGAATAGTCTAAGGAAAGTTGCTTCAGTGGTTCCATTTATTACATTGTTTAGCAGGAATGGAGTACCAAGCTTCTCTTTTGCTAATTCCTTGTAAATTCTCCTTCATGTCTTTCCTTGGCCTCATGATTATTTCCACCGAGGTCAAGGTAAAATGATTACAAAACGGAGGTAGGAGGTCATTTTTTTTTGGAATATTTGACCGTAGCCCATAATAGGACTAGAGGGTGGAGTGCTAAATTATCAGCGAATGCTAATGTTTGGTTAGCAAGCTGCATCCATAAACTGTTTGGGATCAGTTTAGAGGCTGATTGTAGTGATTTGGTATTTTCAGAAATCTTTTTGCATGTTTTAAGCAAATCGGTCCTGAGTCTCATGAGTATTCTAGTGTCGTCCTCATCTAATTATTACAGTATTACTGTAAATGTACAGTACCAGGCAAAAGTGTGGACACTCGCAAGGGCATGAATGTTTCATATTATCTCAGACAAGTTTAATAAAAAACTGTAATGTACAAATGCACAAAGTGAAACTCTTTGACTATTGTACACAGTGAACATGACGCCAGGGTGCTAAATTCTTTATAAATGTAAAGTGTTTTTGAAAACATAAATTTGGTAAAAATTAGTTCTGAACAAGTAAAATTCATAATGTAACATCATTTATGTTTGGAAGTGAGAAATTTCAACATGAGATCTGTAATCATCCTGATCACTCTGAAGAACTCAGTTGATGTTTTGTTGCTGTGATTATTTGCTGTTATTATAAAATGTGGAAAATAAGGAAAAATAAAGAAATACTGCACTATGACCAATTATGTCCAAACTTTTGACTGGTAAGGTACACTGTAATAAATGTCCTTGTTAAATTACAGTAAAGTGCTGGTAGCTTGATTAATCTGTAATTTTACAGTGTACCTACTGTGCAACAACAGTTTATTACTGTAATAAAAATCATGGTCTGTTGTACAGAATTTAACCTTTGCAGTATAATGCTGTCAGCTGTTTGACTATAGTTATACTAATCATTAACTGTTCCTACTGTAACCTCCAGAAACAGGTTATTATTATATCCACACCCATCCATCCTGAATTCAAATTCTTGTCTTACACCACACAGTTTCTAATAATAAGATAATAAAAAAAAACTATATTACACTGTAATATTGTAAAGTGGTCCACTGTTTTTCCTGTAAGATATTCACATTTACGGTATTCATTTATAGTATTTTGTTTACAACAACAGTTTCTTACTTTAAAAAATTATGGTAATATAAGCTTTACAGTATAATACTGATAGCTGTTTGGCTGCAGTTACACAGTTATTTAATTGTTTCTATTGTAACCTCAAACTTTTTTTTTTACTGTAAATTATAACTCAGATTTCAGATTCTTTTCTACATAGTGACTAATAATAATCTACTAAAAATACTATTTTGTACTGTAATATTGTACAGTAGCTCACATTTTTTACATTTACAGTATTTATTTATAGTATTTTAATTTAAAACAGCAGTTTCTTACTGTAAGAAAAAAGAAATCATGGTACTGAATGTAAGATTTACAGTATAATACTGTTACTTTAATGTTCCTATTTCTCCATAAACAGTTTATGCAAATTATAACTACCTGTTTAGTATGTAGTTAAACATGGTGTAACCATGGTTAGTAATAATAATCAGTTAGTAAACAATTAGTAAAAACTGCTGTATTTTACCGTAATATACAGTAGCTTACTATTTTTTCTATCTACATTTTCAGTAATTGAATGGTGCATTGCTGTGCAGAATGTCTTGTATTCTTAAAGCAAACTGTACAGTGTAGAGAGATATATAAACTTAAAGATAGATATTTGATTAATCTGTTGGTGATTGTCTTCATTTATAAATGCGTTTTGTTCAACCAACAGTCAATAAAAGTAATCCATTTTGTTGTTTTTTGAGGACCACTGAGATTAGGGTTTAAATTCAACTTCCAGTC
>VUQI01028671.1:0-10217 GCA_015106735.1 Paratilapia polleni | reverse complement strand
AGAACTCTCAAAATACTGCTACAACATTATTTTTGGTACAGCAGTTCTTGCACATTATTCTACCTTTTTATACTCATCATGACTTCTTTTTAGCTTTTATGTAATCAGCACATCAACATAAATGGACTGGTACTTATATAGCGCTTTTCTACTCAGATTCTGTGTACTCAAAGCGCTTTAACTACATGCCACATTCACCCAGTCACACATACATTCATACAGCACTTTTATCTACACTTAAGTGCTTACTAACATTCACACACACACTCACACTCCGATGAATGCATCGGGAGCAACATGGGGTTCAGTATCTTGCCCAAGGATACTTCGGCATGCAGACTAGGGGAGCCAGGGATTGAACCACTGCCCTTCCGATTAGTAGACGACTCGCTCTACCTCCTGAGCCACAGCCGCCCCGAGGAACACGGGGCGACATAACAGAGGAACACCTAACACATGAGGGTAACAGTAAAAACTGGATACAACGCTTACCACAAACAGAAACTAGATTCCAAAAGGTAGCAAAACTATAACTATGAAGTCTGAAGACTAAACTGAGAATATAATCAAGGCAATCAACCAGGAAGTATCTACTACATAAGAATACAAAACGTAAAACACCATAACCACAGGAATTCAAACTGGACTCGGAATAAAGCAAAACCAATAACTAAAGACTCAAAATACAAAGGAGATACAAGATGAAAATGTAAACAATAAACTAAGAGCCAAGTAGAGAATACTTAACAATAAGAATTAAAAATTCCATAAACTGAAATCCCTGGGTACAAAACCCAGGGCCATGACGCGTACATTCTCAGCTTGGTATCATTTTGTGTGTTGTCACTACCTAGTATTCGCTTTTTGAGTGTAATTTCCCTCAATGAACAACAAACACAAGTTCAAAGCATCTCCTGCCATTTTTGCTGCAAGAATGAAGCAAGGTGAAAATTGGTCACACAGCTATGAAAAACAGCTGCCAGCAGGTAATGAGCTAACAGGAGATCTGTAACTTATAGACAATATACGATTTTTTTCTTAGAAAGGGAGTCTTTTAATGAGGGTAATACAATATTCAGGCCAATACAGTCCATTAATCCATCTCCATCTTTCCATTTGACTGAATACAATGCTTTACATCTATGAAAACTGCACTACAGTCTGAAGGCTTCTCCATTTTTTTTAGCCTCTACAGTTGGAAAGGATGTAGATCTAAATATAGCATATCATTGGGTTCTCAGTGTGTCTAATATTATACCCATGCTAGTCTGTAATGTAAACTCAAGTGTCTGTAATTATTCTGGTGCTTGCCTTAGGCATTTATATACATTACTTGTTGCAACATATTGTACCCTGATGTCATTGTTTAATCACTGTAATTTTAAAATCTCCTGTACCTAAATGGGTTCAAACTATAGCTAAGGTGTTTATAGTAAAATGTTGCTATTAGTTTCTATGAAAGGAGACTGGCATGTGCAAGGGATAGACTAGCAACCTTACCAGGATGTACCCCGCCTGGATGGATGGATGGATGGATGAGGGAGCACCACATGTTATCTGTTTAGTCACGTGCTGTACTGTACATGTGTGCACATGGATTCCCATGTTTTCCTTCAGGCTCTCTGCTTACATGGCATGCAACTCTTTACATCTGAAGTGGGCTGCAGTTGTATAATCGTACTCTGAAACATTTGCTTCCCATTGCATAATATAGCTGAAAGTGTATCAGTGTATCTGCTGTGTAGTGAGTGGAGGAGAAAAACATTCTGTTAGCATGAGCCGAGGGTGAGTGAGGTCCATAAACACAAAAGCCAGAGTAGTGGTGACTGCATTTCTGCCAGAAAAAAAAGCACCTTAATGGACCATTAGTTGTGGGCTTTTTAAGAACAGAGCAGGAAGTGGTAATGATTCTCTGCTGACCACCTAATTTGGGAAGAAGACATTGCTGCAGCTTTCAGTCCTCAAAAGGCCACACCTTCTTAATTGAATGAGAATTGCAGTCTTCATTTACGCTGACACTTTAAAATCGCCATTTTTGACTCACATGTGTAAACTGGTGAAAAAAAGAAAAAAGAAGTGCACTATCTTAAGTCAGAACTTTTATGTTATATGTCATTTCCTATTAAAGTGCCCACATTAAGGCTTATACTTTTATTGTGAGGGTGTACTACAATAGGCATACATGCAACAAACATGAACATGAACAACATGAACAAATGTTCAAAAACCACTGTACTTTTTTTCATATTGCTGCAGCACCTCTTCTCACCCTCAATCTGAGATACTCAGTTTGAGCTTCTGTCTCTTTAAGGCCTCATTTCCCCCAAAAATATAATAAATAAAAAGCCCAGTCTGCCCTGCTTGGTCAGCTGGCCAGTGGGCAGCAAAAACAAGGCACTGTTATGTATTGTAATTCTATGAGTATACTCACAGACCTCCGAGATTGACTGTGCAGGTTTGAACCAGAATGGAACCTCGAATGGTACTTCTGCAGAAGTTGTTACATTACATAATGAACAATGTTTTTATGTAATGGAAGAATTCCAAGCTGAAAGAGACTTGGAAGAGACTTAGTGGAGATACAGCATATAGACAAAGACTGCAGTCATTTAATTTTGGTGTGTATCTGGATCACTTTCTTTAGGATTACAAAATGCAGCACTGGCCTTGGTGTCGAGTGCACTCTCTGAGTACCCTTCTACTTTTTCCATGTATCTACCCTCATGCCAGATGAGTATCGCTTGCACTATAGCACAGAAGTGGATGAATAAGAATAAGAAATACTTTATTTATCCCATGTTTGGGAAATTATTTTATTACAGCAGTTGAGTAATAATAAAAATAATAATAATAATAATAATAATAATGATGACAATAATGATAATGATGATGATGATGATAATAATTATAATAATAATAATAATAATGACAATAATGATAATGATAATGATAATAATAATGCGCATGCAGTGGTATGATTTCCTGTATCTGTCCTTGTGGCAGCAGAGCGGAATCAGTCTGTTAGGCTACAGTCGCACTAGAGAAAACAGAAAACACACTAGACCAAAATTGCGACTGTGTGCAATCAACTTGCAATCTCCTGGCCTTTGAAGTGGTTGCTTCAAAGACAAGGACCAGGCCTGAGACCACTCCCAGTCAGCTGCCATCTTCAAAACGACTTTGGTGCGTCAAGAACTCAATAAAACGGCATTAAGACAGAATCAGTCAGTTTTCGATTGAATGGGGTCAAGTTGGCACTTGCATGCAATCTGTTTGCTATAATACTGCGATTAACTGTGATAAATCTCAAATCTGTTGCCATCTGTTGCAAATCTGTTGCCATCTACATCAGACATGTATTGTAGTACTGGAGCCAGAGGCAGACTTGCCACTGGTGGACTGCGCAGAATGCATACATCAGGCCCGACTCTCTCAGCCACAGACTGGGCCAGATCTAAAGGGGGTAAACTCAAAAATTTATAAACAAACAGACACAGTTAGCTGTTTGTTTATAAATTTTTGAATTATAAATTTCATTTCATTAATGACCAGCTTTCTACCAAGAGCAGTGCAAAATTGTGCTCAAAAATGAGGGTACAAGTAGTGTACTAACAAAATAATAATCTGGATTTATCCGGAGAGTTGTTTTATTACAAACAATTCCTCTATATAAACCTGGAATCTAGGTGTAACAGCTGACATGTATGATGTGTAGAAGAACACAAAACATTATGTTGTGTCAGATCCCATGTGTTAATGAAGATACTGTTATTGTGCCACATGCATAAATGTGTGCATCACTCTGGGGTTTTCTGCAGTATGTGAAACTGAATTGGTGTTATGCACCTGGACTGCTGTCTCAGATCCCGCAGTCAGAAAGCCTTGGTTTGAGGGCGTCTCTGAAGAAATGTTACACGCACAGTTTGTTGGCTTTGCATCTGATGGTGCAGCTGCAGTGATGGGCCAATAGAGAGGATCAGTCACGCTCCTGAGTGAAAAGATCAACCCTAACCTGACCGTCATTCACTGCATCAATCACAGTTAGAACTTGCGATCTATGATGCTGTAAAACACGTTACAGAGCTGAGTTATTTTCACATCGTTATTAACTCTCAAACTCTGAAAGTCTGCTGTTGATCTCAGTAAATGGAACAAGACGCCTCCTTCACTGTATGGAGATTTACAGATGTGTGTTAAAAAAAGAAAAAAAGGAGGTGACTTGCATCACGAAAGCAGAAAAAAACCCCTCATCAAAGCAGACTGTTTTCTTAGGAATCTACTGAGTGTAATATTTATTAATTCTTTCTTTAAATTGATGGCATTTTGTGCTGTTGCATTTTGACATTATTTCATATTAAATATTAAAACTAAGTGGCACAGCTGATTAAATGGTGCTAAGTGGACAGGGGATTTAATTCTGGCTCGTTAAATCATTTGTATTGTTGCTTTTGATTGCGAGTGTTTTAGTATTAAGTATTAATTTAACTAACCCTGACATACTGTAGCATTCAGGCATCATTCTAACACATTAACACCGTCCCATTAATAGCTGCATTTTGATGTTATGTAATAGCGCCTATTGAGGGAAGTAAAAGAAAGAAAGAAACACAAATGTTGCTCTGTGTGTGCGCACTATAGAGAAAAGAAATGCAGAGATGTTTTCATTGTGTACTGATCTCTGTGTAGAAATGTGACTAAAAGCCTGAAACATTGGAACCTGCTCTGTCATCAACATGATGTATCCTTGTATGTGTCTTCCATCAGGATTCTCCTCCTCCCTCTGACACTCCATTAAGTGTAGTTTATTTTGGCTCTGTTTCAGTAAAATCCCAGTATTATTGCAGAGCAGGAATATGTGGGGCCCGGCTCTAAACACTCAGAGTGAGGACTGAGTAAAGAGCGACAGAACAGAACCAAAGTTTTGGCTCTGCAGTCACAGCTTTGAGCCATCCAGCCATGCCAATTATGCATTCGTTCTGATAACATCTTCCCTTCTCAATGCAAATAAATAACTACTCCTAACGCAACTATTGCACACATATCGGGCGCAAAATAACCATGCTGTTCTGTGTAAAGTAAATTGTCTGCCACAAACCTTAATAACTCAGCTTTGAATCCTCAGTTGGAGAAATAAATGATTGCTTATCAGTGCAAACTGACTCCAACTGATTGCAACGTAGCAATTAATTGCACACCTTCGCCAGTCTGTCTGATACTGATTGCAGTCAGTCCGAGTCAGACCAAGACAGGTTGCCTCCCACCAGGTGACCTGTGCAATCGCCTTGCAATGAAAATTGGCCACCCCGAGGTTGAGGGTGCTGCATGCCCAACCTCTGCATGACCAACTGGTCACTGCAACTACTTGCAATTGGTCCCAGACAGAAAAAAAAAAATGAAGTGCAATCTGTCGCCAGCCACTGTTTTTTGTGGTCGCACAGAGGTTGTAGACCTGTTTTTCCTCTAGTGTAACTGGGGCCTTAGAGAAAGTGCTCCACTGTCTGTCCATAAGGAGGGTGGAAGGTGGTCCAGATTATCCATGATGGATTACAGTTTGTTCAGTGAGCTCCTCTCCACAATACCTTCAAAAGTGTCCAGTTTGCAGTCAGTCCCACAACTAGCTTTCCTTCTGAGTTTATTCAGTCTGTTGCTGTCACCAGCTCTGATGCTGCTCCCCCAGTAGACCACAGCAAAGTACACTGCGCTCACCATAACAGACTGATAGAAAGTCTCCAGCATTTTGCTGCACATGTTGAAGGATCTCAGTGGTACATCCAACCACTGCAGAATCAGAGTATTTCTGTAGGTGGCTTGACCTGGAGTTGTACTGAAAGTCTGAGGTGTACAAGGCGAACAGGAATGAAGACAGCACAGTCTCCTGTGGTGCTCTTGTACTGCACATCACCAAATCAGACAGCATGCTACCCAATCTCACATACCGTGGCCTGTCAGTCAGGTAGCCAGTAATCCAGAAGATGGTGGATATGTTTATATGTGTTTCCTGTTGCTTGTCCCTCAATAGCAGTGGCTGGATTGTGTTGAATGAACTGGGGAAATCAAAGAAGGTAATCCTCACTGTGCAGCCATTACTATGTAAGCTCTCTGCAGCATATAGATCCAGAATTGGTCTATATGCAAACTGCAGAGGGTCAAGAGAGGTTTGCACCTGTGGTTTTAGGTGGACCAAGAGTAGTCTCTTCAGCACCTTGATCACATGTGATGTGAGGGCAACTGGTCAATAGTCGTTAAGCTGTGATGGTGTCAACTTCTTCGGTACAGGAACCAGACTGGATGCTTTCCACAACACTGGCATATTCACCTGCTTCAGACTCAGGTTCAGATTAATTAAAATACAGTAACCCAAATCATTTTTCTTAACTGCTTATTCTGGAGCCCAGCTAGCCTGTTCAGTACCATGGGCAGTTCATCAATCCTTTACAGGAGTAATGCAACTGTTCTGCCCCACCCACAGCCTGTCCTTTTTATCTGTTTCAGTTTGGTCTTAAAGTTTCCACAGTTTCTGATTATAACTCATCATTAAAATCTGACATAACTCTAACCTGTGGGGATGAAAATTGATGATAGCATTACGCATGTTAGTTGCACATAGTGATAACACTGCATTTCCTGATGTGGGGACTTAAAAAGTTTAAGTATTCCACTGGCTCTTCAGTTCCTCAGATACTGGTATGTAGATTCTTGTGTTGCTTTTGCAGCCTACAACAGAACATTTAGTTTGCTTTGCTTTGATCGTGCCTGAGAAATTAGTTAGAAAAGCTTTTGCCACCAAGAAAAGCACAGTTACTATCACTAACTATCACTGGAAAATTGTGAGATAAATCAAGATGAATTTAAATTAAAGGTGAGTTTTAACTTCTAATTTTCATTATGATGATAATTTTTTCATTATGTGTGGCAAAAATCTCAACTCAAAGGTATACTTATTGACTTTTCAGCTTCAGTCATCTTTGAGTGATTTTTGTTTTATAACTCTTGACTTTATCACTATTTTTTGAGTAATTCTATTTCACATTTTCCTCTCTTTTACTGGCAGCAAAGAGCTTCCATAGACGGGCTCACATATCTGCCAAAGTGAATGTGACGTGAACACACAGATGAATTTTCAGGTCATTTTCATTTATTAGCTGAGAGACAGCATAGGGGAGAGTGCAGTAACTGTAACTTTATGTGTGTGTATGTGTGTGCACACAGAATGTTAATTTTTCTGCAGCAGAATATTGAATGTCTCATAAAAATTGTGTGTGTGTGTGTGTGTGTGTGTGTGTGTGTGTGTGTGTGTGTGTGTGTGTGGTTCGTCTGTTGCAAAAGTGCTTGCATCGGCAGGTTCATCCTGAGAGCCTCTCAAATCAAATGACCAAGAATAATGTGGAGAAAAATGCTGAGGTTGGCAAAACACACGCATAGATACACACACACACACACACACACACACACACATTCATGTAGTTGCCTAGCTGTGCATGTTTATATTTCCTTACAGTAGTTTTTTGTTTCTCCCCTTCATTTCCTCTTTTTCTTTGGAACCTCACCCTATGTGTCTGCAGTGTTTGTAGTATAAAATCAGTTTTTGCATACAAGTACATTAAAATTGTACTTCAGTACAGTACTTGAGTAAATCTTGAGTTATATTCGACCACTGATGCTCTCCTTCATTGGAGTTGGACATTGTATCATTAACGGTTGTTCTATGGCATTGGTGGTGGTGGTGGTGGTGATGTGTGTGTGTGTGTGGGGGGGGGGTTATACTGGTTGACTCAGTCATTTAAACATGAAAGATATTCATGATCACACTAACTGGTGATAAAACAAAGTTTTTGAACATCACACTTGTGTGCTATATTTTTTTATAAATATATATATATATATATATATATATATATTTTTATACTGTTTTAATATGATAGACTTTTGATCAGGTCACATTAGATCGAATTAAAAGTTCAATAATTTATATTTCAGATACTTGGACATAATGTTAATTGTTAAAAAAGTTGCATAGATACTTATAATGCACAGCCCCACTTATATCTTTTCAATTATATATTTTCAAGTAAACTGACTTTCACACTGTGTTTCTGATTAAAAAGATTAATCAAATAATGGGACTATCTGTGACAGTGATTGCATTTTTTAAACATACATGTAAAATCACAGCTTTCCATAAGGACTTGCTCAATTTATTCCATGTTAATTTTTCATTCTTATTAAACTGTTTTCATCATTTGTGTGTACATTTTACAACTACTAGCCTCGGCTTCATAACAGGATAAGCATAAGCCCTCAGCTAAAACTTTGTTGAGTACAGAGTGGAGTGTCATCTTCAGTATTTGCTAAATAATATTAAAGTCATTAATGACACTTAGAACTGTTCTGATTTCACAAACAGAGGAAATCCTTTTCCTTCAGAAAACATAGGAATGGCAGAAACTTAACAAGTGTGTAACATTTGGGTGGCACAGTGGTGCAGTAGTTAGCACTGTTGCCTTACAGCAAGAAGGTTCCTGTTTTGAGCCTGGGCTGTAGAAATTGCATGTTCTTCCTGCCTGCCTGTGTTTCCAGCCACAGTCCAAAGACATGCAAATTAGGTTAATTGTTGATTCTAAACTGGCTGTGGATGTGACGTAGATAAAATGCTTTAATAGAAAGTGCTCTATGGTTAAAACATGATGTGTAGTCTAGAGTGCTTTGTGTGTTTCGTAAGAGTAGCAAAGTGTGCTAAAAATCCAGTAGTTCCATTCACAGATGTTTATGGACTTTGTATCCCTATTTTCTTGGTGGGGAGCATTTATAAGACTTTCTTGGCTGTGGATGACGAGCAGGCTACAGTTTCTATTGGGACCAGGAAACAGAGTTGCAGTCTTACACGCCTCTCTGCAGCTTCTCTCCTCCTGTCATCCCCCCAAAACCCCATCCCCATACAGACTGTGTCTGCTCCCAGACCACCAAAAGACAAACCAAAAACCAGTAAAAAAAAAACAATTTAACCACAAAAATTTCCAAAAATTTAACACTATAACATCCTCAACTACACCAAAGAGTAAAACAGTTAAATGTTTTGGGACCAATTCTATTTACATTTTAGATGCTTCCCTTAGGTAGTATTATTAGAAAACATAGCATATATTTTTATTGCTATGCAGATGATACCCAGCTCTATCTATCTATGAAGCCAGATGACACACACCAAATAATTAAACTACAGACATGTCTTAAAGATATAAAGGCCTGGATGACCTCTAATTTCCTACTACTAAATTCAGATAAAACTGAGGTTATTGTATTCGGTCCTAAAAATCTTAGAAACAAGGTGTGTAACCAGATGCTTACTCTGGATGGCATTACTTTGGCCTCCAGTAACACTGTGAGGAATCTCAGAGTCATTTTTGACCAGGATATGTCTTTCAACACACATATTAAACAAATATGTAGGACTGCTTTCTTGCATTTGCCCAATATCTCTGAAATTAGAAACATCCTGTCTCAGAGTGATGCTGAAAAACTAGTTCATGCATTTATTACTTCTAGGCTGGAATATTGTAATTCATTATTATCAGGTTGTTCTAAAAGCTCCCTGAAAAGCCTTCAATTAATCCAGAATGCTGCAGCGAGAGTACTGACAGGGACTAGAAAGAGAGACCATATTTCTCCCATATTAGCTTCTCTCCATTGACTCCCTGTGTCATACAGTGGCTGTGTGGCAGGCAGGAGGTGGACCCAAATGCAGGACTTGAAGACAGAACTATACTCAAAACTCAGCTTTATTGCTGGAAGCCCAAAAAATACAAAAGTCCAACGGAGAAACGGGGCAGGTACAGGGAATCCAAAACTAGACCGCTTAAACTACACAGAACAGAAGAGCACACAACCATGAGGGGTGATCTGACAAAGGATAAAAGTAAGACTGAGACAATAAATACACACATACCAGGAAATCAGGGAGATGGGAAACACCAGGGTACACAGCTGAAACTATTCACGGATGACAAGACAAGAAAAGTAAAGCTAAACTGAATACAAACCACAGAGAATAATAGTTTTCAAAATAAAATAGGAATACTAAACATCAAACACAGAAACTTGTCCGACATGGGGAACACGGGAGGGCTGGAAAACAGAAACACAGAGTAAACTATAACCTAAGAACTATAATGACAAATTACCAAACTCAAAACCCCACAAATAATAACAGACCCCAACCA
>VUQI01028670.1:0-14071 GCA_015106735.1 Paratilapia polleni | reverse complement strand
CTTTATGCCATTCCTGGTGCAAGAATTCAAGCAGCTCAGCTTTGTTTGATGGCTTGTGACCATCCATCTTCCTCTTGATCACATTCCAGAGGTTTTCAATGGGGTTCAGGTCTGGAGATTGGGCTGGCCATGACAAGGTCTTGATCTGGTGGTCCTTCATCCACACCTTGATCGACCTAGATGTGTGGCATGGAGCATTGTCCTGCTGGAAAAAACAATCCTCAGAGTTGGGGAACATTGTCAGAGCAGAAGGCAGCAAGTTTTCTTCCAGGATAACCTGTATATGAGAGAGAGGGAGAGAAAGAGGGAGAGTGTGTGGTCGTCTGTCTGTTTTTCTTTCTGTCTTGGCGTCCTCTTTCTCCCTGTCTTTTTGTTTCATTCATATTCACTTGTGTCAACCACGAGAGAAGACATGACATTGCAGTCATATTTATGCATTTACAGTGACATAGCACCACATAACTCATGGCATAGATGACAGTGTCGGAAATAGCGTTAGAATAAAATCACCACTTTACTCACTTCAGAATGCTTTAAAAGAATTAAAATCAAAGACTCAATGAATCAGAGACAGTAGTAAACAGCAGGTCATGGTTTCAAAGAGTCCTCTGGATTTTAATCTGTATCTAGAAACTGTTAACAAATGACTATGTAATGATTCTCAGGCTACACATACGCTCTGATAGAGTTAGCAGGTCAGCCAGTCCCATATATACCATGAACAGTGGTGTAATTTCCACTGGCAATTGGTGGACCTCTTACTGTTCAGAATGGTATTTTTGTCCCTCCTCCAGCGTTTAGAGTTTCCTTTTGGCTCTAATATTAAAATCTCTTTAAACATTATCCTCTTACTGCCCAGCTGCCAAAATGATACTCTGAGTGGTTGATGTGGCTCATGTGAGTCACCTTCAGTGTTATCATGCACTTGAGGAAATTAACCTTTCCTTGAGTACAAAGTCATTTGTGAGCTTTAAGTGCTCTGGGTTTTACCTCAGGCAATATACAAGCTGAGACAGACTGTATATTGACACAAATTGTCTTTGGTGTAGGATATTGTGGTTATAATCAGCCTAAGAGGAAACCAGCAGGGCTAAAAATTGTTGCCACCTCCTCTGCATTTTGAGGTGTAATTTATTTAAAAGATGCTAGAACTCATTAATCAAAGATGGTGTAGGAAAGTTCATAAGTCGTGGTTACAAATATTAAGTTTTTAATTATTGTATTTTCTTTATTCAAAATTTCATTGTCAATGTTAAACATTTTTATATAATACAGTACAACTTTATGCCTTATTATCAACATGCAGATGTTTTTGGTCTTGGTAATCCCAATCACATTTTAATTCCTATGGGTACCTTAAATCTTTCAGATGGTAGCCCATTTGATGCTTTAAAATAAACTGGTCTTCAAATGTTGGCTGTCCAAATATGTTACAATTTGTAAACCAGCACCCAAATTATTATAGTGCCATCCTCCTTAAGATTCACTCAATATCTGTAGTTTCCTACAGTACTCTGCAAATGTTGACATTGCTATGTGAATTCACAGACATGTGAACTCTGCTTACACAAGTAAGCAAAGAGAAGCTTTCAAAACAAAAGAGAGAATTGTGTGCAGGCAGCAGTGAAGTATGTCCTGTCACAGGTCCATATGTTTTATTACCTTTGATGGTATGCCAGCTGTCTCATTCTTGGTTTTAAACATCCTTTTATGAACTTACAACAGTATTTACTGCTGCTGCTTTCCTGACAGTGTATGAATATAAAGGAGGCGAAAAAAGGGAGAAAGCAAGTGTATCTTCTATATATGGGATGTACACATGGCTCCTGTTGTTAAAAGAAAAACATAAGTGAAAAGTGAAATATTCAGTTCTGTGTGCTTGCTCACAGGGGGTCGTCTTATTGTTGGTTTTCTCTCTAATATTGTAGGGTCTTTACCCTACAATATAAAGCAGCTTGAGGTGACTGTTGTGATTTGGCGCTATATAAATAAAATTTAATTGAATTTAATTGAATTGTGACTGAACACAAGGTCCTTAGACTGTTTTTTAATCGCAGGATGTAAGATAGAACAATTCAAGCATAGCCATTGTATCATTTTATTGTTTGTTTCTAATATGTACTGAGGTCTTCCTTTGAAGCAGTATTTATGAGTGTGTGCTTCATCCTGATGAAATAATGAACAATTGTATTAGTTTTTGTATGGAACAAACACTTTTGATTTTCAGTAAGTGTCCAAATTTCTAAAAGCATGTTTGCTCTTTAATATAACTGGATATTAAGTGTAGATTGATGAAAGCTTGCAAAAAGTGTGCAGGGAAGCAGCCAATGAGAAACCTTGTTTATTTGTTTATTTATACTAAAGGATATGATAAACTGTTGTGGTATTTCAGGTATCTTACAGCTGTCCTGTTTTCCTATCCTATCTTTTGAATAGGCAGTTCCAAACCAAAAGATGCCTATTAGTCTTTAACCAGTGGGATTCTGCAGTGCTTCATGGATTACTCCATGTGACAAAGCCCAGAATTGGGCTACTATACAGTTTAAGTTGAATCTGTTTGTCATAAGATATACTTATGACAGTATATCTTAGTATGACATAGTATGACACATAGCACAACACCTTGAACTGACTACATAAAACCTTTAAGTAAAATGCATTAGAAAGAAAACAGAGAGGAAGAAATTAGGACAAGAAGAGCTCGAAATCAGTGAATTAAAATAAATGAGTATCATCTTACTGAAAACCTTGGCAGTCACCAAAAATTTCATTTCCGATGGATCTGGCAGTTTCCTTAAAACCATTCATTTAGGTTCAAGTCTTTATGTGGATTGACAGAAAAAAAATGTTCCAGGTCTTTATACTACCTTTTAATGAGTCCACATTTATAGAAACATGAGTAGGAAGGAAGCTTTCCCAAAAATGGCCAAAGGAATAAAGATAGAACAGTGACTGAGCCTACACATTGACTGAGATGGCCAACCACGACATTGAGTATACAATGATGACTCAGGGATTTGCAGTTTGTAACAACACATCACCGTAATAAATAGTGTCTAACTTGAAAAAAACTGAGCTGATGTCACAGAAAATGACTAATGCAGTGTAAACGTTAGCATGCCATTGTAAGTATTTAGCTCAAAGTGGCACACGTACCCTTAGATTTTTTGTCCTCTTTGAAAGCGAACATATTGTCAAATTTCCAAATTTAAAAAATTTCCAAAAAGAGGTTTTTAAAAAAATAAATAAATAAATAAACAGTAGGGATATTTTGGCACTTTATATGGACTGGCTTTTCCGGATGCATGTGTTTAACACTTTGTTACTCTGAAATGGTAAAGAAGTCAAAAGACAAATGTCAGAAAAAAGTGTGCACTAACAGTACTGTCAGAGCCAGAGTAGGATTCAGTCAGGTCTGACCAGTTAAGGGAGCTGATGTGGTGACAGTTGGTTCTGGGATGCTCATTTTTTTTAGCTGTCTGCAGAAGGTGCATAAACCCATGCAATGGAAGGCACTCACCTCGTGATCCTACTGCTTTCTGTCTTTCTCCATCATGTACCACGCTAGATAACTGACAACATAGGTCCTAGACAACTAAAGTAACAGTTGTGACAGATGTGGTGTGCTGGTAAATCAAGGTACAGTAGGCAAACTGAGCGCCCAGACATCTCTAGGTCCTTCACTATAGCTGTCTCCATCCATCAGAATAGATTCCTCTACATTCTGCACAGCAGGTTGAATCATTTCTGTGGGAGCAGCAGCCACAGCCCACAGCCTCCCAGGGTAAATGTCAAATCCACCATTAGGAAGGAGCCTGGTAGGAGCCTCCAACGCCTTTTTGCCCTCACATCGTCACAGTCTTCACAGCTCCCACAGCTCCCACAGCACAGCTGAGCTGTAGCATCAGATCTGGGCATAGATGAGTGAGTGAATGTGTATGTGTGCCAGAATATTTTATATGCATATTTGTCTGTTTCTGTGCATACAAGCACCAAGGTTGTGTGTCTGCGCGACTCAAACTTCTGTCTGCTGTTCAGCTATATGAGATATCCATATATGAGATTCTCATAAATGAGCTGCCAGCTCACCCATAGAGATATGTGCTGTCTAATTAGCTGTCCTGCCATCCATACCTTTACTACTCAAAACGTGTGCTTCAACAATATTTCAGTGACCAAAACCTTTCACTGTCAGGTTTTTCTGTACTCTTGTGACATTCCCAGCGAAGAAAGACATGGAGACATAGTCTTGGGGGCAAAAGGTAAACCTCCTGCCCAGTACCCCATCTCAGATTTGTATATGAAAGCAAGCATTTGGTTTAAATATTTTATGTTGTATTTGGAGAAAGCAGCCTCCAACATTACTTATCCCAAGTTAACCGAGAGGTAAAGGGAATCACACACACTTATGTCCAAAGACAGAGGCCTGTAGGACCCCACACACACACAAACCACAGATTCTACCTTTTCTAAACTTGATCACATGTCATCTGGGGGTGGGGGCATCATGTCCCAGTAGAGTGGAAATCCTGCTAGGTGCTGACACTTATACTGTGTAATATGATATCTTCGAAGATAGCACCTTGGAAATTGCCTTAGCTGTCATGAAAAGTGCAATTGATTCCCTCTACAGATATAGTAAGAAAAAAAGTGGTCACTTTTGACTTGGACAAGACTTGGTAAGCCAGATGGATTTTGGAGTGTTTATTCGTAACATCTAGCCTCTGACTGCTGAATGAAATGTGAAGATAGTAATGAGCGTTTGGGCAAAGACAACAGTGCCAAGACCACTGGTGTTATCTTACCATGGATACTTCATATTTATAAAGTAATTATATTAGCACATTTTCCAGTGTGTAGAAGAGATAAGCATGCCTAGTGCTAGTTTACAGTCCCCCTTTCCCCTTCTGTTCTTTCCCCGACATAACCACTCAGACCGGCCATAATCGTTCTCATTTTGTATGGCACAGTCCCAGGCAGTGCCATGTAATTGCACTCACAGAGACCCGTGTAATATTATGCACACCCTGGAAAGAATGTATTACACATGCTTTTAAAATGTCCTTTCATAGTAATGCCACTGACATTGCTGTGGCAGTTGAAGGACACACAGTGGGGTTACACAATCTGCAAATTGGAAAGAATTAAAAAAAAAATGTATAAAAGCATATTTTAAAGTTTTGTTTAATAGGACCAATTTAGTGTTTCGCATTCCCATTTAGTGTTATGAACATAGCCTAGTTATATAGGCAGAACATGACTTGCACGTTTCCTTATCCACTATAGAAAAGCAGTTTTTAATCATTCATGTATTTTGTTTTGTTTTTTACAATTTGCCCTATTTTGTTTCCAGTTTTTTATAAACCTATACATATGTGCCCCCAAATCAAATAACTTGAGTAAACGTAATGGAATAGTGAAGAAGACAACGTAACTCGGTGGAGAGAAACACCTACTGTGGAATTTCCTTTTGACTTGGAGGATAAATGAAGGCAAAGTAATTCATTACGGCCCACCCACTCATGTTCAAGCATTGAGAGAAATTACGTGTGAGATTTGGTGATAGACAGCAGCTCGGAGAATGCATGGAGCATAGAAAGAGAGGAAAGGAGTTAAAAAAAACTTGAGAAAATGAACAGGGAGGTGAAAGACTGTAAAATGACTTGAGGGACCCAAGTGACAGATGGAGATGAAGATGAAGAGCTGTCTTACGGGTAAATGAAAAAGAAATTAGGTGGATTTGACAACATCAGTTGTTACAAGAAAAAAGTTCTCATAATTGTTAGTTTTTCAGGGCTGATTTTTATGTGAAGAGAGTTATTGTTGGTAGAAAAATAGTGTTATAAGATGCAGTCAATTTAAAGTGGAGTCTGTGATAATGGCTTAGGACAGGATTGGCATAAACAAATAAAAGGCTGCCCCTAACTGAAAAAAATAATCCAGGTGTCTGTTGTTGCAAATAATATGGCCTATGCTAGAGTAGACCCAGCAGAGGGGGGCACTGGGGGATTCCCTGCTGTAATTGGGAGTTAGGGTAGTTTTGCTCAGACAGCAGGGCTGATCCAGTCTCTTGCCAATCATAAGGTGCTATATGGTTTTACAATAAAAGCTCTGTTAAGAAATGAAGAGTTTCTGCCCAATAAAATGCTAGAGCTTGTCATTTGAAAGTAACATGAAGTGCTGACTCAGCAAAGATGTTGACGTTGAGTCACCGTCAACTGGTCAACTTTTGTTGATGTCTCATCGAGGTTGAAAAATAGTTTCAAAATGAAAGTTGATGTTGGAGATGTTATCTTGCCATCAGCTGGAAATCTATGTAGACCATCACCTCAATGTCCTTGTTGGACTTTATACCTTGGGAAAATTTGTATTCAATAATTGTTTTACATTATCCTGTTATTGATTAGAACAAAATTAAACAAAACCTTCTCCAAGAGAAGACTAAGACCATCAAGAACAAAATACACACTGCAAGGATGACTCAGACTCTTGATCTCTTGCTCTGTTGTCCATTTTTTTATCCAACTGAGCTTCCTGATCCAGACACTGTTCACCATGCAGCAAATGAAACACAATTTACACCTAGATGAATTTAAATGGCTTAAAAGGGGTGTTACAATAATGCTAGCCTGCATTGGTGAAGTGGATGTTGTGTGGCTGTGTGATCACTTTTTGCCATCATACCACAAACAGTTTTGACTGGGGAAAGAATGTCACAGCTTCAGCCAAGTTTTCTGGCGAGTTTGTAGTGTCGCCTCCCAAACGGGTATGTTGGAGAAGTTCTGGTCTCGCAGTAGAAAAGTTTATGGAAATCACCTAAAATGTTACTGATTTTATGTCACAATGAGTTGTTCTGTGTTTGTTTCATCATGTTTATAGTTTATTTGCTCATGATGTGTTTTATGCACTTTTGAATCAGGTTAGCAAAGCTGTTATGTCATGAGTAAGCATCCCCGTATTAGCACACATAAGATAGGTGTGTTCACAGCAGTGCCTGCTCCTTGCCCAGGGGAGGAGGTGCGCAGAGAATGTCAAGCTGTCTTGTTGACCTATCTGTAGAGAGAGAGCGATATCTCTCTCATTTGAAGTAGTGTTTTAGGTCTTGTGACTGTAGGCTTAATATTGACCATCGTTGTGGAAAATGTTCTACTTTCTAAATTCTAAATGCTATGTTACATAACTACTTTATGTTCTCTCTGTTTCCTGTTTGGTGCTGAGCAGGTATAGTCTATGGTGGGCTTTGTTACCTAGAACAGCTATGAGATTTTTCTGAAAACACCACAGTGAGAATACCCTGGAATCAACAGTTTCTAGGTAGAAAACCTAAATATTTAAGAATTCAGTTTTGATGGATTGCTTCAATTTTTCTTAGAATTGTAACATTATAACATGTTTTTGCACGTTTTTGATAAATGGTTCATTTTTAAATTCAGCTTTCTAAAACACATTTTTAGGATCTTAGATTCAGTCCCTAAAATGTTTTTACATGTGGGCTTTCCATGAATGCCTTTGGTGGGATTAATTACATTTGGTAGAACAAGAGATAAATACAACTTCCAGACCATAATCACTGTCTTCAAGGAAGCTTTGGTGTTCCTGTGGTAGCACAGTAGAACTTAATACCCTTATTATCTGTCCTCTTTAGTACTTATGCTGATTCCTGTGTTTATGCCCTACAGATCTGATAAATGCTGTGTCAAACTCAATTTAGTTGTCTGTATTATTTCTTTATAGGTCCCTAGAGATCAGATGTGTTCCTGGTTGTAGGCCTGGCCCTGTGTTTTTAACTTAAGCAATATCAGCCCAATAGCACTCACATATCACCATTTTGTTTTTTTGTTTTTTTAGTAAATTGGATTGCATCTCTTTTAATTGTGCAGTATGTATAGATTGAGGCTCTATCTTGATAACGCTGTAGGCTTTTCCATAATGACCCATGGCTCAGGCTTTTGAATAAGTGCCATGACAAATAGATGAGATACACGCTCAGAAATAATGGTAATGATGTTGTTTTTCAGGGAGTTAAAGGATTATCTAATAGCATTACTGAAAACATCTGTCTAAGCATCATCCCATATTTGCTATGTCGCCCTTCTCTCTGTTTTCTCATTCCTGGCAGATGTTCAATAACTCCAGTTTGACTGTCAAATTTTACTGGGGGTTTTTTGCACCTATTTCTTTCTGTGGAATACAGGCAGCACTGGATTCCTGTGTCAATATGACAGTGAAATAAAGTGATATTTATAACCAGAGAGGCATCAAGTGAAAGCAAAAGGAGTGGAGATCATTTAATCCTCCTGCTCACGGCCCCATGCCAAATTTATTTTTGGAGGGGAGTAGTTTGTCAGGATATTTTCCATGTTATACGTGCAGAAAGCAGATTATAGATATCAGATTTGTTAATATTACAAGCCCAGCAGCAAACAGCTCATCTATCTTACGTAGTCTGTCCTTTCCTCTTTATCATTATCCTCTGACCTGATCTCTCTTTGTGCTATGTAGGAAACACGCCTGTTCTCCAGTTCTGTTTTTCAACACGCATGTTCTCCACCATTTACCTAAACTGAACTCGAAGAAATCCTGGTAGTTCATCTCTGCTTAGCTGCCCTGTCACCTTTGGGAGAAACCTCTTTTCCTGGGCCAGTCTGCTTTTCCCTTTGCCAAAGCTTACTCGCACAGTAACAGTGGGCTAATGGGGGCTGATATCTGAAATGTAATGGAATAAAAGATGAGCCTTTTCCAGACATAGGAAATAATTCACATATGTGTTTTGTGTACAGGAAAGGTGAGCTTGTTTCCTAATACAAGTTTGTGCATATATGGTTTAACTTGGGATGCAAACACTCCACATATGCTCATTTGAGCTGTCTCCCTGAAGTGGGAACTGTGTAAGAAAAGTGTTGCTGCACCTGTACCCACCTTGCTGACCTGCTTGTCACTTTGTTTCCTATGAGGCCACTCTGCTACCTTTGCTATTATTAGATTTCCGATGTTAAAATGTCACTGGCAACACAGTCATATGGACACGCCTGTGGACATTTACTGTGTTGGATACTGCAGCTATACTATGTTTCCAAGGTATAGCTGCAAACAGGATAGTCTGCAACAATACAGACTATCCTGTTTGGAGTAAGATTTGTGCCTATGATCAAGCCAAATCCTTGTCAATTGATATATTACACTCGACCTACCTATTTGAAGCATTCACTTGAAATGAACAAGTATGTGGGAACTCATGAGATACTTACCCTTTCTATTACAACAACTCATTTATTTTCCTCTCGCTACGTAATGATTCACTTGACTGTATCTTTCAAATGTGTGAACACAAACACATGTAAAGGTAGTTGTGCCTGTGTATTATAGATTACGCTTACAGTTTTTTCCAACATCAACATGTTTGAAACTTTTTAAGATTTATGTTAAAACTTTGTGGTTAATACTTTGGTTTTCTCTACAACCCCAATTCCAAATAAGGTGGGACAATAAAAAAAAGGAAAAAAAAGGTAAGCAAAAAAAGAATGAAATATTTGTCAAATAATTTAAACCCCTAGTATGAAGGCTATAGTACAAAGAAAACAATTTTTGAATTTGATATCAGCAACATATTTTTTAAGCTTCATTATCTGTACTTTTGAGAAGAAATATTTCCAAATTTTGCTTGGTAAAGGATTTGAGCTTCTCAAAGGTTCAGGGGCTACTTTGATGCAGTTTTTGTTTCATAATCGCCCAAAGGTTTTTAAAAGGCCATAGGTCTGGACTGCTGGCAGGAGTCGTACTGTAGACCCTTGTTGTTGTAATGATGGGGTAGTGTCTTGTTGAAAGGCCTTCAGATGATTGAGTAATTTACAGTCATTTCTGCTCTCTCTTTTCAGTGCTTGATAATTGAGAAAAATTAGACTTTTCCTTTTGTATCAAGATTTCTCCAGATTCTCTGAATTTTTTTACCATAAATGATGAAATCCAAAATCTGAAAAACTCAGGCTCTCTGGGATGCTCTTTTTATAGCCAATCGTGTTATACCTGCAAAATGTTCTAGCAGTAGTTTTTTTTTTCTTTTGTTTTTGTTGTTGCTTTTTTAAAATTTTACTCAACCTTTTCAGTCTGTTGTTGCACCTTTTTTGAAAAATGTTGATGACATCAAATCACATTCAAAATAAGTTTTTTTTTTAAATAATAGAATGGATCAGTTTAAACATGTATATGCCAGTGAACTACACTGACACAGTCAGTTCATTTTAGCCTTGACTGACACATTCTAACAAAAGCAGTGCAAATTAGCAGGGCAAAAATAAGCAGACGTAATGAGGGAGAAGGTTAATCTACTACCAGAAATAATAGAGTGTAAACACAGGTTTTAAGCATGTGTTTGTCTTCGGAAAAAGCATGGCAATTCAGATCAAGGAGAGACAACTAAATGAGAATCGATATGTTTTTAAAATACTTTTCCATGCTGGGATTGTGAGGTCTTGTAGGTTAAGACAGCCATTCTCTGGATAAAACTGACAACTCAGGTGGAGCACAGGATTCATCCAGGGGAGAGCTGCATTGTTACAAACTATTCCACCATACACACCTCTCAGTAGAGCTGGAAAAATAAATAAATAAATAAAACAAGAAAAAGGTGCTTTTGTACAGTCTAGGGTTTTCATTGTGTTCCCTTTGGACTGATGTCTGTGTAGAAATGTGACTAAAACCCTGAAACACTGCAAATCCACTGTAAAATATTACTTATCTGCTGGTAGTGCCCAATACAAGATACATACATGTATGTGTCTTGTATTGGGATTATCTCCTTCCCTCTGATGCTCATTGTTAAATTCAGTACAGTTACGTTCTGCACTGTTTCGTCACAATGCCAGTATTATTGAGAACCAGAAATATAGGTGATTTGACTCTAAACACTGGGGAATGTGGACTCAGTGAAGCATTACGGGATGTGCTCATAGCTTTGACCCATCCACTCATGCATTTACCTGCCCATTCTGATAACATCTCCCTCTGGCCTTCAAATAAATAAAAAAAAAAAAAAAAATTCAGAATTTTGTGCAATTTGCAGTAAGTTGCCGGCTGCAGACCTTAGTAAATCATGTTTGTATGATTCATTTCAATACTCTCCTCATCAGATTTTGTGCTCTGAAAGGGAAACTCAAATACATATGTAATAAGGCCAGCCGCAAAAAACCTGCGTCCACACATCAGTTATAAAATTGACACTCCACCTCTTTAGTAAATACCAACAGTAGCGTTTTAACACCAAAAGACGGTTTTGCGCTGGCACAGACTGTTTGTCTTCATACCATGCCAAGGGGGGAAATAAAACTGAACCTGAGAAAAACCTGCATTGTACAATTCAATTCAGTTCATTGGTGCTTATATAGTGCCAACACACAGCAACAGTAGCCTCAAGGTGCTTCATATTGCAAGGGAAAGACTACAAGCAAACATTTGGCAATGATGGGAAGGAAGAACTCCCTTTTAACAGGAAGAGACCTCCAGAAGAACCTGATTCAGGGAGGGGCAGCAATCTATTACAACTAGTTGGGGGACAATGGGAAAGAGAAGAGAAAAAAGACAAGGACAAAACACAAACTACAGGAAAGAGTAGGCAAAGGTTATTGACATGCAGTAGTGGCATGTAAACGCATCGCAAGTGGAAAAGAAATGCCAAGTGCAGTCCCATTGCAGCCTGAGCCTATTGCAGAATAACTAAGGGATGGCTCGGGGGTCACCTGATCCAGCCCTAACAATAAGCTTTATCAAAGAAGAAAGTTCTAAGCCTAATCTTTAAAGTAGAGAGGGTGTCTGTCTCTTGAATCCAAACTTGGAACTGGTTACACAGGAGAGGAACCTGATAGCTGAAGCCTCCACCTCCTCTTCTACTCAAGGAACCACAAGTTAGCCTGCACTGTGAGAGTGCTGTATCTGGATAATAAACAGTGTAAGGACCAAGAGTTCAGCTGGATGTACATTATGATTTATAGTGATAAGTTAAAAAAATGTTTTTGCTACAATATCCTTTTCATTAATAGAGGTATCACTCCTGGTTTAGTGACATCTTATAAGAAATCACAACAGTTACAGTAATTATAAGGGTGCTTTGATCAATTAAGCACTTATTGGTATTATTTGTTATCCACCTGCAGGAGGAAGCAAGATATTCTTCTATAGTGCTTTATTGAAAATGGTACAGTTTGCAGTGTATTATAGTACATCTTAATATAGAAAAATACTCACATAATATAGAAAAAGACTCACAAAAGTCACCTTGACATAAGAACATATAGTAATACTCAGTTTTCTGAAAACTACAGTCTAGAGGATTCAGATCCCATGGGATACACTACAGGATGCTCTGAGTGAAAGGCAGTGAAACAGTTTGGACAGATATCCAATACATCAGGGTCAACATATTCACAATTCTGCTTCACAATTTAGATTCAAAATCTATTTGCATGTCTCTGGAGTAAAAAATTCACTGACCCTGGAAGAAACCCACACAAGCACCAGGAGAGCATGCAAACTTATTATAGAAAGGGCTTTGGCCGAAGATTAAAAATAGAACCCTATTTTGTGAGAGGACTCTGCTAACTATTAAGCTCTGCTGCCAAAATAACATGTGATTGGTTACTGGTATTCATTGTCATCACTGACATCAATTGAATTAAATCAGTGAGACATGGTTAATAAATACTATGCAAAGGAACCTTTAGGTAGCATAAAAATTCAGTTGTTTACTAATGTTTGACCACAAAGGATGTAACGTTTAAAACCTTGAAATCTCGGGAAAACTCTCATTATTTTCTTACTGACTTTGCTCTTGTCTTGTAAAGCTACTGCTGAACAAATTAATTTACATCAGTGGGGAAATAAGGAGGCATGCAAATTTGCAAATTGGATTAGCCCACCTGATGATCATGGATGACTGTGAAAAATTCAGCAGTTAACCACTCTCAGCCCACCACCACCACACACACACACTCACACACACACACACACACGCACGCACCATCTTTTTAAAATTATCTTACAGGTTTGTTGACCATTCACACACTTGCTGAGTAATTCATGCAATGCTTGTTCTGCTAATGAAATGGGTTTGGCAGATAAGCAGTTTCATTCACTTACCACTGGGTCAAATGTCAAAGTTTTTGTATATTTTACCTGTAAATTTGCTGGTTTCTCATAGCAGAAAAATAATGCTGTTGTTAGTTAGCTGTACAGCTAAGGCTTTATTACTAGTACTGTTGTAAATCTGTGCAGTAGCACATTTTGATTAGCACAAGGATAATGTTTAGTATAATCTTAAATTTTAAACATTTAAATATTTTAATGTAAAAAAAACAAAAAAAAAAAAATTTTATCTAGCTTTTTCACAATGCTAATGCAGTAGCCAGTATTTTGCTAATATAGACATATACTGTTTTCTCATTCATAGCTCTCATAATCCATGTATAGACTCGACTGGTTCTGAAGTTTTCTCTCTTTCCTGTGTTTCATTGAAGTCACTGATATTCAGTATTTATTTGCTTCAACTCCAGTAGGAGACCTGTAATGGCAGAGCAATGCAAATATACCACTGCACATGTGTAAATGCAAATAGTGGGGTTGCCCGCCGCAGAGAAGGCCCTAGGGATATTAAGCATGGGACTATAAATCAAGCATACAGTGCCTTAAAAACGTATTCATACCCCTTGAACTTTTCCACATTTTGTCACGTTACAACCACAAACTTAAATGTGTTGTATTGGGATTTTATATGATAGACCAACACAAAGTAGCACATAATTGTGAAGTGGAAGGAAAATGATACATGGTGTTCAAAATATTTTTACAAATAAAAATCAGAAAAGTGTGGCGTGCATTAGTATTCAGCCCCCCTGAGTCAATACTTTGACAAACCACCTTTCCTTGCAATTACTCTTTTGGGGTATGCCTCTACCAGCTTTCCACATCTAGAGACTGCAATTTTGCCCATTCTTATTTTCAAAATAGCTCCAGTTCAGTCAGATTGGATGGAGAATGTCTTGAACAGCAATTTTCAAGTCTTGCCACAGATTCTCAATAGGAT
>VUQI01028669.1:16530-26530 GCA_015106735.1 Paratilapia polleni | reverse complement strand
CTTAACACAAAAACACACACGCACGCACACGCACAAAGGCGAGCACATATACATCTACACAACTGAAACCGAGAGAGAGAGAGAGACATCCCCAGTCCTCTGCTCCTGCTGGTCCTGCACCATCTGCATGTTCATGAACCATGTCAAAACATAATTGATTGAATGTGTCAGTGTGTGTACATACGTATATGTGTGTGTCTTGTGTGTGTGTGTGTGTGTGTGTGTGTGTGTTCTGTGTGTGTGTTCAGTGTGTGTGGAGTCTTTACAAAGAGGTGGTTAACTGCAGTTAGACTGGGCTTGTATGCTTTATGATGCAGATATAAGTTTGGACATGTCTCCCTTTGTGCTCAACACACACACACACACACACACACACACACACATTCTATGATGTCACTTCACTGAAGAGCCTGTTGATTACCCATGGGCATGGCTCTGTCTGCCACCTGGCTGCACCATGTTAGCAGGTTCCAGTGAACTTGCACATGTGACTGCAAACACACACACACACACACATGCATGCACACACACATACACAGGGTCACCTATAGCCCTCTCCTCTCCATCTCATTAGCCCGTCTCTCTGTGTCTGCATTTAATTGTGTTCCACCAGGAGTTAACGAGCAGGTACCACAAATAAAATCTGATCTGGAGGGCAGTTCAGCCAAATCTGACACAGATAAAGAGAGCGATAACGCTCAGATGTTGAGAAACAACACTGTATTTATTCTGGATAATCCTCACTTTGAAACACACGTGGACTATAAAACAAACTTTTATTTAAATCTCTGCTAGATTATACAAGCACCAGATTCATGAATATCAAAACTGATCCCTTTTATGAATATATTAAAATGGTTAATGTAACATCATGTGTAGAGGGAAGCCATATGTCATGATTTCAGTGCATCATTAACAGGCTGCATTTAATTAGCTCCAAATGTCGAGCCAAAAGCCTAAGCATTTCTCCTCTCTGTTCATTACTTCATCACATGCATGTTAAAACTGAGATTTTAATGTTAACAAAAAGTGGCAGAAAAATTTAAGTAGCTAAGTAGATGTTGAGAAGCTAAGAAAGGCCTTTGTGTGTGCAAAACTTGATGTAGTGTGGGGAACAATTTATTTTCGGGGTACTGAGCATGCTGCTGTAAGCATCAATAAACAAAACAAGATTTTGTGTTGGCTGCTTTAGCTATGATATACAAAACCCATTTTAATAAATAATGACTTCTTAGGGGTGGCACGGTTCTCCCTGTACCTGTGTGGGTTTTCTCCAGGTGCTCTGGTTTCCTCCCCCAGTCCAAAACATGCATGTTAGGTTAATTGGAGATTGCACTGAGCGCAAATGGTTGTCTCTCTGTTTACGCCCATCCAGGTAGTAACCCATCTCTCACCCTGACAGCTAGAATAGGCTCAAGCCTCCGTGCGATCCTAAGTTGAATAAGCTGTTAAGGTTGAATGGCATTTAACCATGACATTTGAGTTTTGAAATTTAATTTTCAGTGCTTTGTCCACTGTAAACAAAATTACCTTCACCGTCATTGTTTTAGGGCTTCTGGGTCGCATCAAAATCTCAGCTCATAAAAGCAAAGCTACATGAAGAAAATAAAGTGAGTGCAGTCTACGCAGTCTACATAAGCTGGCTGACTGATCTCTGACATTTAGACATTTTGTAGTCAACAAGTGGCACAAAGAAGCAAAAATACAATTACCAAATCAGGAAACTGTCAGGTGTGTTCCCACATCCTGCTGCACACAGAGTTACCCTCTAACACACACACACATCAACAGAACACGCACACGGTTACAGGGCACGTGTTTGCTCATATGAGCTATCGCCACCTTGTTCCGCTTCTGACTGTATTTGCATAATCTGCATAATGATGGCAGCTTTAATTGCCCACGCCCAGGTAAGGGATCATGTGGTTAAGTGGGAGATCTTAATTATGTAAATAATTGGCCTGACCATGGCAAGCTGCTGCTCTCTGCCACCCCATCTGGAGAGAGAGAGATAGAAAGAGAGAGAGAAACAAGGGGAACGAGATGGACAAGACAGGAGGAGTGAGAAAGAGAACAGGGGAGGAATGAGGATAGTTTAAGACGAAGGTGGAGGAAAGTACAAGTGGTGGAAGTGATGCCTAAAAGGATGATGATGTAAAGAATGAAAGAAAGCAATGTGCTTTTATCTCGTTGTGAGGGCGGACCTACATAAAAAGAGCTTGGCCCACATCGAACCTGTCAGGAATAATAGTAAGAAGTGAAAAAAACATCTTTTAAAATATTTATTTAAACATTTCATGCAAGTGGAAGAGGAAGAAAAGTTTTTGACATATGTCAGTTAGCCAAATCATGCCGTGGACAGCATTACAATCACATTTACATGCAATCTGTGGTTTTAAATAAGTGCAAAAAATAATCATTTGTACCTGGAAACCTTAAAGGTAGCGTTAATGCAAAGAACAAAATACTACATGGAGGTAAACACACAGTATACAGAATGCGATATTTGACAATAAAACATTTCAAACTCTGAGAAGTAAATTTAGTAAACTAAACAAAGGACGGTGCCACACACAAAAAATAAAGAAATTGAGCAAGCTCCAGCTGAACATCAAGTGATTTAATCAAAAGTTTGAGGTCAGTTACCAAGAGGATGCTGAGGTAATACTGTTTTTTCAGTTTCTGCCTCCAAGGTCAAAAATACCATGAAAACTAATTGAAAGCTCCCAAACAGCTACTGATTGGACTTGGGATAGGACTGCTTTTTCAGCATTAATATCACAAACATCACATTAATGTGATGACACTCATTCTCTGACCCTTAAGCATAATTCTTATCTTAACTCTAAACACCCCCCCCCCCAAAAAGAAGTAAAACAAACAAAAACATCAGATTTTGAAAAATGTCTTTATTTTATCTTTATAAAAGATTATAGATCAGTCTTACAGAAACACACATACACACATGCACATACAAGGATGCACATACACACATGCCTGCCACTGTATCCGCTGCACAGATGGTAAAGGCAGCAGCCCCTTCACACAGACAAAGGGAAGGTAATTCTCTCTGCAGGACGTGAACAGAGCTGGAGCTGGAAAAGAGCAGCACACATCAACACTCCCCTCCCTGTTTCCTCGTCTCAGCCCCAGGCCAACAAACATCACAGGAGTAAACTGACAATGTATGTGTGCGTGTGTGTGTTTGTGTGTCTGTTTGCATATATGTGTGTGTGTGCGCGACCGCTGCTAAAATAGGCTTGAGGAGGAGAGAGGAAAAAATAAGAGAAGAGGGGAGCGAGGGAGAAAATTAGAGAGAGATAAAATGAAAAAGAGAGGGAGAGTGCAGAGAGGGAGGAGGTAATAAACAGGATTAGTGCTTATCTTTACAGCACTGTGTATGTGTGTGTATGTGCGTGAATGTGTGTGTGTGCGTCCATGTGTGTGTGTGTAGGTTTGGTTTTGCTTTGCCCGAGGACAGAGTGACTGACTCCAGCCTTACCTTTGCCAATGTGTCTCCATCCCCAGGTATCTTTTCTCTCTGGACTCCCTTTGAATTAGGTGTGCTGGTACACACAATACATTGCAAATGTGTGTACGTGTTTATATACAATATACTGTGTGTGTGTGTGTGTGTGTGTGTGTGTTTGCATGGGTATGCACACGCCTATATTTAAAAAAAAAAACAAAAAAACTTTACTCTGACTATAGTCTGCATACTTTGAGGGTGTGAGTTTTATGTGTGTGTGCAAAGGTGAAAGTGTATGTGTAATATCCCAGTCAATCTGTTCTGCGTGTGTGTTTGTGGACAGTGTTTTGCATGGCGGTTGTGAACATACCATTGTACAGGATGTGTGTATGTGTTTCTGTGCAGCTGCCTGAGGATAAAGACTGTACTCATCTCATTGTTGCCTCTACAGTTTGTATCCACTGTCTGAATTGCCAGTAAATCTCTCTCCAGAGTGTGTGTATGCACACATATGCCTGTGTTTACACGCATGTGTGTTTGTAAGAGAGACAAGGCTCAGGAGATGGATTTAGTTGCCATTATAATGCTTGTCCAGCTACGTAGCACCATTGTATGTTACAGTGTTTCTGTTTGTAATCTCCTACCTGACCACGGCTAACAGGCTGCTACAGCATCTCACTTTCACTGGATGGGGAAGGAGGAATACATTTAAATAATCAGGGGTTTGGGTTCATGGCTGATATTATGCCTCGCTGCTTTTGTAAATGAGCATCTGTGTGTGTGTGTGCCAATGGTTTGTGTGTGTGTGTTTATGTGCAAGCGAGTGCATCTGTTTTCAAAGACATCTGTGGATGTCTTGGTGGATTGCTCTTGTAGCAGTATCCCCAGCACTATTCCCTCCTTCACCAGAGATGAACAGACAGAGAAAGGGAGCAGGAGACGGAGACAAACGGTGCATGTGCTTGCGTGTTTGTGTGTGGCTGTGTCTGCATACAAATGTGTGTATGCTTGCGTGTGTGATGGATAGAGGGCTTTATGAGAGAGGAATAGGCTAATGACCAGGTCTCCAGAGGCAGTAAGATTCCTGGAGCTATTACCGCTGGAGTTCATAATGGCCTCTGTGCTTGGCCTCTTTTACACGCTGCTTAATGGGGGATCCAACAGTCCAACCGGCAAGTGTAACCCACCCGGAGAATACATGCCGCTGTGTGCATTGACCCCTACGCGGTACAAACACACACACACACACACACACACAAACAAGCAGAGTATTTTCGATCAAGAGGTTTGGATTCTCTTTCATGCACCTGCATGTGTACATTTTACAGTGTATTTTCCTCTCTCCCTCCTTCTCTTCTCTTCTCTTCTCTTCTGTCTGTTCTGTCTGTCTCTCTCTTTCTCTTGCACACACACACACAGACACAGCTATACAACCTGTATAGGTCACAAAGGATGGAGGTGAGACACCCACCTCAGAGAAAACTGAGAGTGTCTGCCTGCAGTGCACAGCCAAACCATAAATCATGTCAAGCTACACTAGTCTCTGCACACACACACACACACACACCCTCTTTTCTCTTGTGTAGGTTTGAGTACAAGAGAGAGGGATTTGGGGATTATAGGGGAGCCTCACTTTTTCTTTCCTTTTCCATTGCTTCCTTTAGTACTTGTTGTTTCCATAGAGAGAAAAGTAGGGAAGTAGGGGGTGGCTAATCTGTGTGCATATATATATGTGTGTGTGTGTGAGTGTCTTTTCTGTGCTCATGCAGGCTAGTGTGTGTGTGAGAGTCTTTCATCAGTGAATGGAAAGGGAAAGACTTGAAGGAGACTGTCTATTCATTGAGGAAAACATCAAGGCTGTTTGGTGCTACTGTGTGTCTGGCATCTTAGAAATGCAAGAGGAAGACGAGGAGGAAGGAGAGAGGGGAGAGAGAGAAAAAAAGTGAGAGGGAGGAGAAGGATGGACAAGGTAGAAATCTGCACTCTGAAGCGCAAATTGATGCAAAACAGCTGTTAAATAGCTGCAAAGTGGAGCAGCTGCTTGGGAGACAAGGAGAGAGGGATGGGGAAATGAAGGGATGAATGATCAAGAAAGACACAGACAGAGGGGCCCAGGGGAGATGTTGAAATATTAGACTAAATGAAGCTGGCTGAGGAAGCTTATAGCACATCATGACAGATGAATGTTATTAAACATGTTTATGATTTGATACTTAACTAGTATGTTAATAACTTTAGCAAATATCTGAAGGAATATAGGAAAAAACAGTAAGTGAAGTGTACCATATTATGTACTATAGTATTTTCTCCTAACATAACAAAGCCTTTTGTGCATTAACATGTAAAATAATTTAATTTGGATGCATGGATGGATGGATGGATGGATGGAAGAAAAATATAGACAGCTGCAAAGTCTATCTATCTATCGATCTATCTATCTATCTATCTATCAGTGTTAAAATAAGTAATTTACTGACCCCCTATAGAAAGTAATTTGTTACACTACTCACTATATCAATAACTTTTACTTTACCTATTTAAAATAACCACAAAGTCAACAGCAAAGCTGGTGAAAATCAGACCACAGGGCACTTCACAGAAAAATGTTGTGGCGACAGCAATTCTACTAGAAACAGGCAACATTTCCTCTTTTACGTAAGATCCTACAAGCCTGTTGATCTCTGCTTTGTTACCCTTTGAAAACCAGTCTTTGGCTGGATGGTTGAGGTCAGCATACACTCAGCTGGAGTGGACTCAGGGGTCCAGAGCTCTTTTGCTGTTCTATCTTTGTGTTAGCATCCCAGACAGAAAAGACATCAGTACACACTCCTTTGCAGGTGCTTGGAGAGATTTGGTGGTGCCCCAATGAATTTCTGGGGTAATGCACTTGAGTATCTTACACCTTTATGCAATGGCTTTGCATGCCTTTTGCTTGCTAAATAAATGTATACAGTAATAAGACTTGTTGCACTTTAACTGCCTGCAACAGTAAAATTCTGCTGCTGAGAATTTTAACATTGTGGTATGACTACTTTAAATAATTATGGAAATTTGATGTATATTGTTGTCAGTCAAATTAGCCTGATAGCAATTCTCTGTACAGTGTGAGTGTGCAGTGTAACAGCAGGAGGAGCTGACTTGAACAGATCTTATTGTCTCCAGTGGACAGTAAACATGTCCAGGCTGTGAGGTATCAGCAGTCTGGGGCTACATCTTCCTTCCCTCCATCCCTCCATCTCTCCAGGGAGCATCAGAGGAGCAGGTGCTTGCCCTCCTCCTCCTCCTCCTCCTTCCCCTCCTCTCTCATTCCCCGCCTCTCTCTCCCTCTCTCTCTCTCTCTGAGGACAGTTGATGAGTTGTCCTTCTCCTTCGTCCCACATCTCCACATCGCTGAGTGCTGCTCTCTGTGAGATCAAACAGTGTATCGCTGCTGCACGCAGAGCCGTCATTTATCTACACAAGGATGCACCATAACCGAGGATTTTGTTTTCTTTAGAGAGGCGGTAAGTTGCGTGTTTTATGCTGTTTCGGTACAAAAGTCTTTGTTTGCTTTGTTGTTAGCTGGAGTAATTGATAAGGTCTTTCATTTAAGCCTGTTGCCTTTAAAGTTAACATTGCTTGGATTTTGTCTGTGGTGCTGAGTAGTTAGTGGATTTATCCACTGACCTGACTTCTTTTACAATATCTTATTCCTCTAAGAGATTTCACTTTGTTGTAGTCATCAGTGACTCCATCTACTGTAAGGTGCTTTATTTTTCTAGTGTAACGCTCCGCTTTGATGTGCGTGTGTATGGAGTTAGGTTATATCCTGTTTGTATTTTTCTTTGAATCCTTTTGTCAACCTCAGACGGTTCGTTGGAAGTGAAACTGGGGCTATTTTTAGACGAACAGCAGTCGGCTACAATACTCAAAGTGGGCAGAGTGGCTGAATAAGTTGGAAATATGTAATCAGGAAAACGGGTTCAGCTTGACAGACAGCAGGCGCAAACAACTTCTGGTTTCCTCTATTAAAATACAATATTATTATATTTTAAGATATAATACTGGGGCCAAATATTGGAGCCAAATAAATCCTAGTGTCACAAAGAAATTTTAAAGGTTAAAAATGCAAATATATTTTAAGGCTACATAATATATTCTGCTGTAGGGAGACTCCATGCTCTTATTTTGAAGCCACAAAGATGCACTTCCTGCTTGGTGTAGTTAACTGTGGTTTTCTTAGCGTAGCTGCAGAGGGTGAGGTGTTTAAAGGTGTTTGTGGTTCCTTGTTACGCGTCTTTCTTGCCAAACTTGTCAGTGATCAAACAGCTCTGCTGTTTGCAGTTGGTAAACTTAATAGACAGGAAGACAGAGCGAAAAACACACAGCAGCAGTGGTGTCGGCCAGTTTCCTTCTGATAGTTTGTCTCACAACACCCATGGGAGATAGGAGAGTCGCTCTTTAATCCGGGACCTTTAACAGCGACTGTATTGTTTGGCTGAGATAGATGCCGCCGGGCGCATTAGCAGCAGTCAAGCGGATCCCCTTCGCTTTTGTGTGTGTACACAGCCCGCAGGTGGAGTTCAACACACACACACACACACACGCGCGCGCGCGCTCCATGCACCATGTGCTGCTCCTGACCTGCCGTAGACCAGCTGCTCAGCAGGGGTGTTACTGAGTAAACCTCCAATCTCTTTAATTACCTCCTTCTCAAATAGATACGACCGAGGCTGCGCTGCTCATACACTCCCCATGGCTTCCGATTCACCTCCCTGTTTCTATCTAATCAGATTAGAAAGGGTGTGTTGTATTTATTGGCCAATTATTTTTTTTAGATTAAGAAAAAGTGGCGCGTCCTTGGTGGGCTACTCAGTTGTAGATATGTTTTGAATAAGTCATTTTGTAGGTCCAGCCTGTCAGTGCCAACTATGATTTGCTGCTTTTGTAGTCTCGTGAATTTGATAAATTTAGACCTTTTTTTCTTGGACCAGCAGTCTCCTTTCAGTACTGGAAACTGCGATAGTTGTTTTAGAATATTTTCTGATGATTGCGTCTGAGTACATAATCTGACCTGAGGGCTACCTAGTGTTGTTCTGTAGCTGAGCAAACAGTTAAATACATAAGCTGATACAGATGGCAGGTGCTGATGGTAATAAATCAAGTGCCATGGTTGCACTGCTTTGGTCTAATCTTTACAGTTGTAACATACAAGGAAATAATCCATAAAATCCATCCAACTTAATTTTCTCTTGGCCAACAGTATCAGCTTTGCTCTGATTTGCTGAACATAACTGCAGTTTGAATAATACTCTTTCAACACCAACATGATCGTTTACCACAGCAACAGTTGTTTGGCAGGTGTGTCTTCATGCACCTTTGTGCAGTGAGACTGCGTCTGTGTGTGTGTTTTTCCTCCTCGTGTTTGTTCAGATGGTCGGCGTCTAACCACGGCAGTGTCGGCACCTGGTGAACAGAGCCGTCCTCGGGCCAGAGGAGGAGTAACCGAGACTGTCAACTGTCTGACACGGCCCTCTGTATACACCTCCGCCACTAATGCTGCACACAGACACACGCTGACACACGCCAAGCAAAAAGCTGCAGGCAGGAGTCAGGCGCAGCCAGGCGCCAAAACAAGCGGAGACGGAGTAAGATTGGTTTGCCTCAGATTGTTTTCTTTTTCCATCATTTCCGTATCAGAAAGGTGAGACTGAGCCACACGCTGCAGAAGAGATCGATGACACCGAGGGGAAAAACAGAAACACAGCAGACATGATGGGAGAGGCTGTCGAGTGAGTGGTAGGAGGCTGAAAAAGAGATAGTGAGGAGGAAATGACAAGCAAAGAAATAATAATATGGACAGATAGAGAAACGCGTGAGGCATCTCAGTGCAGCCGCTATTTATATCTTCTTTCTGTATATGAAATGCAGTGACAAGATGCTTGTAGACAAGTACACTGATTAGGGAGATTGAGAAGGGGGTCACTGAAAAGAGGAACAATGCCCTGCAGCCAGAGGGAGGTGGAAGTGAAGGCCTAAAGTTCAAGAGAGTCAAGAAGAGAATATGTAACCATGTGGTTTTTTTTTTTTTGCCCAGCAGCCCACATTTCAGCTCTAAGCTGAGGCGCTGATAATTTATAGACCTTTCACTAACATCTTGACTCTGTTATGATTGCACAGTAAACATGGCTCTGCTCTGACAGGCTCACTGTAAAACATAAAGCAGAGCAATGGCTGCTGCGCTTCCCGTACTTTCTTCATTTGTCATATTGTGCTGTGTGCTTCTAACTCTCCACTCTTGCATGTTTTTGGACGTACTTCCTGTTTATTTTTGTGGGGTTTATTTATTTATTTATTTATTTTGCTGGAGGTGTTTGTTATTACAGTATGTGGTTTTTCTGCTCCATTTATCCCAGGACCATAAATGCGTGCTGGCTGTTTGGTCCCTAGGGGTCACATGCATACGTTTTGTGACGCACAACGCCTGACTCCTGAGTCAGCTAATTGTGAATGTGCCTTCCTTTGCATGTATTTGCACAGACCGTATGCATG
>VUQI01028669.1:0-12424 GCA_015106735.1 Paratilapia polleni | reverse complement strand
ACTTCATAATATTTATCTCTAATCATTGGTTCTATGTTTGGGTCACGTCCACAGGAAACCAACCTATAGGTAACCACTAACCACCTCTTTTTATCTCCATTCCATATTAACTGAGTTTTAGATTCACCCTATCTCTCCTACAGACTCTTTTTTTTTTTCTTATTTTTTATCACCCTACAGTTTTCTCTGTATCTGAAATATGTAAATCTGAGATTTCCAATACTTTTAACTTCTATGCTCTGAGATCTAACTTTACTTTATTCCTCCACTTTATCAAAATTGTCAGTGTGACAAGCAGTATCTTCAATAATGGTTGGTGTTCAGTGTGCTCATATGAATTTTTCATGAGTGTGTTTACTGCTTTGGCCCTTTTGTTTGTTCTTTTTGTGGTCTATGTGTCCATGTGAATGCTTTAAAGGTGTTTGTGTGATTGTGTGTTGTTGTGGTAATGAGGTCACTGCTGTAGCAGGCAGGGTGGGGGCTGGCTAATTCCAGCTGTAATTAACATTAGTGGGTCAGTAAGAGGGTAGAGGGTAAAACAAAGGTTACCCTAACTGTGTTTGTTCTCGATGTGTTCACTGTCCAGTAGATCGATGGATGCTCTGTGTATGGCTTTGTGTGTTTTTGTTTGTGTGTCTGTATATGCTTGCATGCTCTGTAAGGGTGTAAAAACACAGTGTGGTTTGTGTGTAAACGCCCCTGAGGTCTTAAGATGTGTTGGGTGGCTCCCTTGAGGAAACGGACATGTGTGCACTCATGTGTGTGATTTGCTATTAGGGTCACCGCTCTACTCCCTCCACACTGTCTCTAGTGGAGCTGACCCCCTCAAATGCACTCACTATCATCCCCAGACACACACATACACACAAATACACACTTGTCAGTTGCGTTCCACTCAGAATGAATGAATGAACATCTTTTCTAGAAAGGAAGTTGGTGAAGTCCTCAGCTGACGGAGGCGTCACACCTTCAAATAATCAAATATAATCAAATAATAAAGTTCCTCGCATCTTTTCTTTCCTCTCCCTTCAGGTATGAACCATGAGTCCAATAAATCGCCATCATTAGGAATGATCTCCACGGCAAGTCGCACCACAGCTACAGTCAGTCCCCTCAGTCCACTAACCAATGGGAACGCGGTTGCCCAATCTGCAAACTCTGGATTCGCTGCTGCTCTCCGTAAACTGGCCAAACAGGCAGAGGACCCCAGAGGTGAGCGCTGGTTTAACCACCCTGCAAACCCCCACAGCTCCAGCTGCCTCAAGCTCTGGAGAGCTAATGTGTTCTTGAACACACACACACACACACACACACACACACACACACAGACTCCTCTTTGTGGGTCACACCCAAACAGTCACCTTTACTACTGGTGTAAGGTTTCAAATCAAATCCTGTTGATTTTTCCATGTTTCTGTCTCCTCTGTGGTATACTTAAGCATTTTTGTGGAGAAAGGGGAATCTTTGCATGTACACGGACTGATTAGCAGGGGGAAGGGGAGCGGGTGAAGCATGAAAACAAAAGAGTGAGACATGATAGAGGAAAACAGGAAGGGGTGAATAAGAAAGAAATGCTATATATAACTTATTAATTAGTGATCTTAGGGGTGATGGTAGATTTAATTTGTTGCCTCTGGGCAGAGCTGGGCTAGCTTTTTCCTTATTTTTTCCAATTGTTAAACTAAGCTAAGCTAACCGACTGACACCTGAAGCTTTGTATTTAGACTACACACAGGACAGTGGTATAAGTGTTTTTATCTAACTCTACCTTTTTTTTTTTTTTAAATAACGTATATTTGCCAAAGCGGTTCCTTGAAGACATGAACACGATATTAATGACTGAAAATTGGACAGTGTATTGAAACACAGCACCAGTAAGAGTGGAAATGGATCATTTCACAGGCCATGGTTGTATTTTTTGAATTAATGTGAAATGTTTTACTGCCTGGTAGCTCTTTGGTTGTCTGTGTGTGTGTGTGTGTGTGTGCGCGCGTCCTCACTCAGCTCATTGCTGTCCTAATGAAGGTGCTGGATAAGAGCTGACCTATTCTGACCTCTCCCTCTCCGTCTCTTCCTTCGTTCGTTTCCATTCATCTCCTAATAATGAGAATCTAATTACAGCCAATTATAACAAGCTTCCTCTCTCTCTCTCTCTGTCTCTCTCTGTCTCTCTCTCTCTCTGTCTCTGTGTGTCCCACTCTCCATCACTATCTCATTTTCTCTTTCTCTACCTGCAGCTCTACATGAACTCATTGGTTCCCACCTTCTCTCTGTCTCATTATTTCCTGTTTGTCTCTGAATGATTTTTGTGTTTCTGTGTGTGTGTTTACTGGTTAGTGTGTTTCGCAGTAATATGGAGTAATGCTAGATTGAATGTTATGGACAACACACACATACTCCCTTTATCACACCTCCCCTTTGGTGTCACACCCCAGCCTCTTTTTAACAGTCATTTATGACATGCTTCTTTCGCTCTCTTTATAGCAGGTTTTGGTGCGTTTTCATCACTGTGCAGACGCACATAATTGTCACACACCCACTTTCATCTTTTCACCCTTTTCCTTCCGGTATCTTTTTATGCTTTCCTTTATTTCTGTCACATTTTGCGAGAATGCTTTTGATCAAAAATGACTGAATCACTCTTTACTTCGTCACGCTGACAAAAAGATTCTTTTTGTGTACAGTCTGTGTTGCGCCACAGACAGCACACAGATTATTCGATCCTGAAATCTTTTTAATCTAATCAGATGCTGTTTGCCGTCATTCACCCTCTGTCTCTCCCCTCCTCAGGTTCTGCCCTCAGCGGTGAATCGTCTCCCGTCTCTTCTCCGGCCACCAGCCACAGCTCACCGGTTACTACCCCTAAGCGGGGCTCTTTAGGGGGGCTCTTGGGCCAGAACAGGGGCCACAGTGTCCCCAGCACACCTCCGGTAGTCACCATTGCCCCCACTAAGACTAGCAACGGCCTGTGGAGGGCCGACGGACGACAGGTAAGATATGTCATTTATCAAACCGTCATACCTGCGGGTGTTTCAGACGAGTCTGAGACAAAATGTCTGCTGTTTTCTCTCTGTGCATCTGTACCTTTTGTTCCCCTATCATGCTGGTCTCCTCTTTTCTCTCAGTCTTCCTCGTCTCTCTTGTTCTCTCAGCACAGATGAGTGGTCTGTCGTCCTCCGTCTCCTTTATCTGTCCTGCTGCTGCTGCTGCTGCTGCTCCCTCCATTAAAGAAATAGTCCCAGTGCTTATCAACATCCAACTGTCAAAACCAGCCGTCCAAGCATTGCTTTCTTCATTTACCCCTTCTTGTCTTTCTATGTCTTGTCTTACTCTTTCATTTTCATGTTTTAACCCCTCCCAACCCTCTTCCTTGCTATTCTGTGTCTTTTTCAGCAACACATTAAGCATTTGTTAAAAAAAAAGAAGGAAAAAAAACACTGGAGGCTGCAGAGACTGGCACTTTTTGTGTTTGGCTTCCTGCAGTGTTTGTGTGTGTGTACTTGACCCTTCACCACAAAAGGCTTAGGATGTGAAGAGGGACCTGTGTGTGTGTGTGTGTGTGTGTGTGTGCATGCGCATTAGTGGATGCGTTTCCTCGTGGGTGTGTGAGTGAATTTAAGCTGGCGCGAGGAACCAGGCCCCTCAAACAATGCAGGGGTTAGCCCCCACAGTAGCCACTTCCCCCTGGATCAGAGCTGCCTTTCTCCCCCTTCACAAAGACCACTCTGTGGCTCTGCCTGCCTGGGGCTCTTATTCAGACAGAGAGAATGAAGGAGGGAGGGAGGCAAAAAAAAAAAAAAATAGAGAATAGGATGTTAAGAAAGGAGGGGAGGTAGAGTAAGAATGAGCAGGAGAGCAAAGCTGTGTGTTAATTTAGTGTTTGTCCTTACTGTGCAGCAGGGACAGACAGAGCAAAGGACAGTTTAACCAAAAGAAGCACACTGTGTGTGTTTGTTGCTGCATCTATGAAGGCCATTGGTTGTCTGCAGGGTCAGAGGTCAAGGAATGTGATGGCTGCTCTCCAGACCCTCCCTTTCTCTGTGTTGCCTCCCTTTCTTGTTTTGACCTAGTGAGGATTTCTGAAAGATATTAAGGGAGAGATGGTTCATCCCTGGTTTGAATCTGCTTTCCATGAGTGGCATATACAAACCTATTCAAACGTATTCAAAGCACAGATATTTTACTGCAAATCAAGTGTTGTACAAAACTAAGGTAGCAGATTGGGTGTTGCTGAGAGAGGTCATTTGTTTGTGGTTTGTCCATGGTCAGTCTGACCTGTATTGCTGCCTGTTGCTGTAGCAACAAGATATGACACATTAGTGTAAATGTATGTCTTCTTCTCATTAACATACTTAACTAAACGGTTTCCAGGCAGCTGTTTCTTATTTAGACTTAAAAAAAATCATTGTCTGGTGGTCTGTTGGTTGGTTAGTCAGACAGTCAGCTGGTCCACCACACCACTTTGTTCCAGACCAAAATATCACAGCACTTTTCATTTTCACATCCTGCTTTTACTTTGTTTTAATATCTGTTCATTGCTAATCACTAACAGCTGGCATGCAAACCAAGGGTTAGGTCATAATAATCATTACTGTAGCCCCTCAGTCTTGTTTAAGATTTCCTTTTTGACATTTGCTTTACAGTTTGGAGCATAGACTGTATATAAAATATGGATGTAGACACCGTGAAGTCATGGATTGGTTTGCAAATACCCATTCTGAGGCCTTGATTTTTAGCATTATGGCCATCGGAATTTCAGAAATTTTGGAGTTAGAAGTGATATTTGGATGAGAGGGTGGAGTGCTAAGTAATTTAGCAAGCTGCATCCGCAAACTGTATACGTGCAACACATGGACAGAGATACCTGCTAATAAGTGCTAAGTAACAGAAAAGGTCAGAACAAAGAAGTTCAGTTCAGTAACTCAGATTAGCTGAGGCTGATGCCTTGCAGACAGCCAGCAGCTACAGCAGCCACAAATTAGCTATAGAGACCAAAGACTTTTATTTATTTTTTTTTAATACCAAGCTGTAAACATTCTTGTTTCTACTGCATTTTAACATCGGAATATATGGGGATTGCCTCAAGTGGCCATTTGGAGAACTATAGTTTTTGGCACCTCAATATTGGCTTCATTTATCAGCCCCCGTGCTTTGCCACTTGGCTTGAAGAGAGAGTTGAACAATGCCACATACAAGACAAAGTGGGACAGATCTGAACCCAGGATACAGTGTTGTGGTATTTCGTTCCTAGTGTATATTTATATTCAGGTTTGGAAGGAGTCCTCTTTGGTCATGGTGGTGATTTTAAGGCTGGAATTTAAGCAATCATGGATCAAATGCAGTGTTGTGGTGGCCAAGTCCTCTGAGTGAGAAGCTCAGAGAGAGAGTGGGTGATGAAGGATAGAGCAGTTGGCTAGATATTGGGATCATCTTTCCACTTTGATCTTGACCTGTTATGACATATCAGACCCACTTTTCCACTCTGCTGAGCCTCTGGCTGCAGCTCAGAGGTTTTTACACAGTCACTCCATCTTATTTCTCACTCGTCTCTTCCTGAACTTTTCTGCTCTGTTTGAATCTAATGCGTGCACACGCACACAGTGGAAAAAAATCACACCAATACACATAGTAAAGCCTGCTCTCACACTTTCTGTGTGTCTCTTTGTCAGGTGGAGCCGAGTGTTCAGGGACTCAGCAGGGAGCGGGTGGGAGCTGAGAACACCCAGCCACAGCAGGATAAGAGGACTCCGCCCATCTCTTCACCTCACCCGCTGGCTCACTCCTTTGGCCTCACACCCAGCAGCATCATGCAAGACCCCCGAATACAGAGCATCAGGTAAGTGCAGCACATACATACTACATAGGTATAAAAGTAAAGCTTTTTGTTTTGATTACATCTTTTTTTTGCAGAACTCATTTGAAACATTTATAAAATTATGCTGTGAATATGTCCTGCAGTTTGCCCGGTCAGATGCACCCCGTGGTTCCCTCGGGTGCTGTTCCAGAAGAATACCTAAGAGCACTCCGGCCCTTCGCCACCTCAGATGACCTACGTCTGAACTCTCTGCCCCTGAGCCTTGACCCTGCCGCTGCTGCCCATGCCGCCGCTGCCGCTTACTATCATCCAGCCTACCTGCACCACCCTCTGTCCTTACCAAGGTAACAATAACCAATTAAACTCTGAGCACCCACACAACAGCCATCTATCGATCTAACCTTCAGTTTAGTTGACAAAAATGCTGCCGCTCATCAATAACTTTACAGATACCCCTACTACCTACCCCATGTGGACTAGTTACTTGCATTCTTTCTTATAGCCACCAGGAGTATCCTCTAGTTTCAAGGAGAAGTCTGTTTTTATTTAAGTCAGTGGAAAAATGGCCCTCAGCTCTCCGAATCCATGACCTCACTAAACGCTTTTCTGATGAGTTTATGGCCTTATCACTAGTTTCAAGTCCTCATGAATACAAGTTGATGATCATTTTGTGAGTCATGTAATCAAAAAGTAGGACATGCGTTACCGTGTGATTGACAAGTCAGCAGTCTAGCCTTGAAAGTGCAATATTCCTCGTTTTCTCAGTTAGATACACCCCTCGTTTGTCAACTCCAGTTTCAAAATACCATGGTGAAAACACACCACACACAGACTTCCCTAACCAGTGGGTATCATTATGGTGGTTACTCCATCTTTTATATACAGTCTATTCTAATACAGGATGCTGGAATAAAGCTGAAAATAGGTGTAATATTTCCTCCATTATGTTCATTTATACATCAGCATCCTTTCATCTTAGCTCACCTGGTTGAGTTGGGGACCCATATACCAAAGGCTAGAGTATTTGCTGCAGGGGTCTGGGTTCAAATCCGCACTAGAAGATCCCCCCCCCCCTACTCTCTTCCCTCAATTGTCAGACTCATAAATGTCATTTCCTCAATTGGAGATATATTCTGACTGGTTTTCTTCTTTCTGCCCCAGGATGGAAGAGTCTCTGTGTCTTTCCGCGCTACGATCGCAGTTCTACTCTGTGCCTGCAGGGGGCACATTCCCTCCTCTGCACCCCTCTGCCCTCCACTTGCACCTGCCTGGAGGCCGCTACCCTGGAGACCTAAACCATACAGCGTTATCTGAGAGGTAACACTTGCTTCTTTCCCGCCCTCCTTTTCTTTCTTTTTCTTTCTTTCTTTCTTTTCTTTTTTCTGTTCTTCTCTTTTTCTTCACTGTCTGCAGAGCTGTGTAATCTCTCTGCAGGGTAGGCACAGGTTGCTGAGTGTGGGATATTTTTAGCACACACCCCACGGTGCCTCCTATACACTTATCACACACACTGCCCTTCACACACACTGTACGCCCATAGACTTGCATATGCAAACCAGTGCATACATAAAGTCTCACACACATAACGAAGTTTTTTTTTTTTTCACTCCCTCGGTGTCTCTCTCCATTTTCTTTCAGCGCTTTGAGCTGCTTTCTCAGTTTGACAATACACATTGTTTTCCTGTGGCATAATGCACAGGGGAAATGTTTGTGTTTGAAATGGATGGCATTTATCATCTGGTTCTGTAATGGCTCCTGCATATCTTGTAGGTTTGTTTGTATGCTATTGATTGCTAGTGAAAGTGTTCTCTTGTGTGTGTGTGTGTGTGTGTGTGTGTGTGTGTGTTTGTGTCATTTTCCTGTGGATACCTATTAAGTGTTCATCTGCTCTTGCTCAGTCATGCTGTGTATGGATTATTTTCCTCATGGTAAATGGAGAGTGTGTCTGTGTGTGTGTGTGCATGTCTGTGTGTGCCTCTGCGACTGCGTGTGTGCGTGTATGTTTTAGTAGAAATGTTTGTGTGAGGTTCACCAGTGTGTGGTTAATATCTGCCTCATGTTGGGTGTTGCATCTCTCACCTTCTCCCCTTGTATGTGTGTGTGTGTGTGTGTTTGTGCATGCACATGCTTGTCAACCTCCCCCACAGGCTACAGATGGAGAATGAGCTTCGCCAGCGAGAGAGAGAGCAAGAGCGTGAACGAGAGAAAGAAAGGGAGCGAGAGGCCGGGCTGGAACGAGAGCGGGAAAGGGAGAGAGAGCGAGAGGAGGAGAGGGAGAGAGAACGTGAGAGAGAGGATAGACAGAAGGAGAGGCAGAGGGAGAGACAGCAGCAGATGGTCAGAGCGGCGGAGGGCCCCTACCTGGCTGAGCTGCATGCTCGAAGGGCACCACCGGAGGACAGGGCCAGGCCAGGAGAAAGGCTGACCCCAAAGAGACTGGGTACCTACACACAAACACATGTGTTCCTGTATGTGTGATCACATGCAGGTGCATACACAAGGATATACCAAGAGTTTTAGAAACAGATTTTACTTGATTTCAGTTAAGTTACTCAAATAACCTTTTCTGGGTATAGCTGACAGATTATTACTCAGTGAAAATCAAGGGAGAAGAGAGAAACTCAGAATACCACTGGTTTTGACCTGAAATAGTTTAAATTTTTTAACACTTGTGTTGGTTAGAAAAAGTGTCTGTCCAACACTTTGGACTGAAGCCACATATCCTGAAAGCTACTGGCTGGATTGCAATGAGATATGTTAGAAATATTTATACCCCAAAGGACAATTCATAATGACTCTGGTGAACCTGCTGACATCTCAAGTTCAGCACCCATACTGAAATAAATAGACACACAAAACTATCAAAGTATATATCAAATAGTTTAAAGTACAGGCAGACTGACATATAAATTAGCACATTAATGGATGAAACCTTTAAATTTTACTCTCTCTACAAGCTCTAGCTCTTTGGCCAAAATGTCAGCTCTGCACACAAGCTGTCTCATTATCTAACCTCTATGAACAGATTCTGCACATGAATATTGACACAAACGAGTAAAACCAGCCCCCAAATACAGTGGAAATAACAAGGGCAGATGAAGTCCTGGTTTCTGTCATATCAGGTTGCCACATCATCATGATGTACTGCTTTTGATTTATTAAATGAAACAATATAATCTTGCTCTTCATTGCTCTTTGCTACATTTGATTAATTTAGCTTTGTCATCCTTTAATCGTGTCTGCTTCTCGTTGCTTACGGTTTACCTTCAGCTTTTTCACAATAAAAGCCCATTTAAAGTATAAGGGGCTTCTGTCCACTGAAACATTAGTAGACTTTTCATTTTAAATGCATAATGAAAGTGTTGAGTTTCTATAAACAGAGTAGTACTGTAACTTAAAAGGGCAGTGGGAGCAGGTCCTAAAACAAGGGTTCCTACAAAATGTAGAGTTCCTGCAGTGGAAAATGGACTAATATGACCAGTTGTACTTATCAAACTGAGGGAATTAGAAATAAAGACTGCATGAAATAAAGGCCTGTTACTTTGTGCAGTTAAAGTAAATGAAGGACCTGATATGGTATCATTTATTGTTGCTTGATCAAATGGCTTCTTGAGACAAATTTGCACAGACCTGATGCTGTCAGCACGTAACACATACACTTTTCCAAACTCCACAGTTTCTCCTGATAAATCCAAGGACTCAGAACACCCAGGGTTTTCAGCACCTAAACTTCTGCAGCCTGGCCTTCACTCCTCCAGGGGCTCTGTGCCGTACCCAATGCCCAGCCTGTTGCCTTCTCACCTGGGGAAACATCATGCTGCTGCTGCTGGGATCCATGGAGCTCTATCAACCACCATGATGACTCAGAGAGCCAGTGAGGAGGCGTGGTTAACACGACAGCGAGCACAGGGACAGGAGAGGGAGAGGGAGCGTCCGCTGGAGCTGGGCCTCAGGTCGCCAGGGAAAGGTGTGGAACCGAGGAGCCACCGGTGAGAATTAGCTTTTTCTTCTGCTTCTTTTGAAAGCAATTTGTGTTGCTTCTGAAATGTTGTGCACTCCTAGTAGATCCTGAATCTGAATAAAATTTTCTTTTCTACTTTTCTGAACAGTACCGGTTCCGTCTATCACAACCCAGGCAGCAAAGATGTAGCCGCCTACCTCGGTGCTCCACCTCCGCTAATCTCCCCTAAAGGTCCCCATCAACCTCCCACCCCTCCCACTACACTGTGGAACCCAGCTTCTCTCGTTGACACACCTGCAGACTCCCGCAGAAAACTAAACCCCCCTACACCACCGAGTCGACCGCCTCCAGGACTGACCAGAGCCGACAGACCCCCAGTGGGCTGGGGGGAGAGGGTGGAAGAAGGAGGCCGGAGGACAGCAAGAAGCCCAGAAAGGTTCCCCTCACTGAGGGGAGCAAGTTTACAGGAGTCCTGGAACAAGTGTGAGCAGGACAGAGCCATCCAGAGCCTCTACCACCGGCATAACATCAATAACCTCCACCAGCGATCCTTTATGCCTCCATCTATCTCCGGTACCTGCACTGACCTGGGGAGGCGGTGCCACGCTGCGTCTCCGCCGCTGGTGAGGGAGCGACAGAATCAGGTGCCTGACAGCATGCTGGTGTATGACGAGGTTCTCCAGCAGCACCGCAGGCTGCTCAGCAAACTCGACCTCGAGGAGAAGAGGAGGAAAGAGGCCAAAGAAGGAGGTGAAAAGAATGAAAGAGAACTATAAAGTAGCAGCAGTTCATTTATGAACAGGAGGGGAGGTAATAGACAGGAGAAGATGACTATAGGGAATGGTTGATTGTGTCATTAAAATTGGTGCATACGTGTGCAATTTTTTAAAATAATGCAAGATAATTTCTCTCGTGCTCTGCCTTTACCAGGTTATTACTATGACCTGGATGAGTCATATGATGAGAGTGATGAGGAGGAGGTGAAAGCTCATCTGAGGAGAGTGACAGAACAGCCCCCACTCAAGCTGGACACATCTTCCGAGGTGCAAAAACACACAGTCACATATGCATTCATCACAGGTATGAAGTTTGATTTATTTATTTATTTTCTTTTTCTTTTGTCTGACTGATATTTCTTTCTCCAAAGAAAGTGGATTTTCTGCGTGTGTGTGGTCTTACTACGCTGGCCCATCGCAATGATCTTCTGGCTCAGAAGAGGAGGAAGAGGAGGAGGATGATGAAAGAGCGCAGCGTGTCTCCGCCGGCTGTGCAGGGCAAGAAAAAGGCCTCTTCACCTTCAACATCTTCAACACCCACAACTCCCTTAACTACCCCGTACTCTGCCGAGCAGATGGACTGCACCCCCGAACTGGAGAAGAAAAAAGACTTCCTCCTTATGTTCAACCTCTCGCATGTCAGCCCACAGCAGAGGAGAGGTAACAACCTGTTTGGTATCCACACACATCCTACGTGCTACTCTGCTTTCTTCACAGTCGCTCTGGTGATTTCCCCATGGAAAGAAAGAAAAATAGCGCTTACTTTCTCTCAGTTTTGTGTGTTTACTGAGACATTAGGAGGGGTGAGAAGAAAATAAAGTTAGGAAGAATCTGGAGGTTGTAGCAGGATTTTCTTTCTCCAACAAGAGCAGATTTAAATCCACAACCAGGCAAAACATGGTATCACATTAAAATGTTTGAAATTGGTTGAAAAGGTAATTAATCAATGTGGAAAGTTGTGTAAGTTGTAAATGTATACATTGAAAAAATGGGCAAAATTTAACATTTAAATAGAATATCTCCAAATATATACACTCACAGCCACTATATTGGGTATACCTGTTCAACTTTTTGTTAACGCAGATCTCTAATCTGCCAGTCACGTGGCAGCAACTCATTGCATTTAGGCATATAGACATGGTCAAGATGACCTGCTGAAGTTCAAAACGAGGACCACAATAGAGGAGAAAGGTGATCTAAGTGACTTTGAATGTAGCATGGTTGTTGGTGCTAGATGGGCTGGTCTGAGTATTTCAGAAACTGCTGATCTGCTGGGATTTTCCCCACACAACCATCTCTAGGGTTTACAGAGAATGGTTTGGAAAAAGAGCAAATATCCAGTGAGCAGTAGTTCTCTGGGTGAAAATGAATTGTTGATGCCAGAGGTAAGAGGAGAATGGCCAGACTGCTTCGAGCTGAGAGGAAGGCAAGAGTAACTCAAATAACCACTTGTTACATCTCTGAAACCACAGCATGTTGAGCCTTGAAGCAGATGGGCTACAGCAGCAGAAGACTGCACCGGGTGTTACTCCTGTTAGCTAAGAACAGGAAACTGAGGCTACAACTTGCACGGGCTCAACAAAATTAGACAATAGAAGATTAGAAAATGCTGCCTGGTTTGATGAGTCTCAATTTGTGCCGTTACATTCGGATGGTAGGGTCAGATTTTGGGATAAACAATATGAAAGCCTGGATCCATCCTGCCTTGTATCAACAGATATTTTCTTGGTACACTTTGGGCCCCTTAGTACTAACTGAGCATCGTTTAAACACCACAGCCTACCTGAGTATTGTTGCTGACCATGTCCATCCCTTTATGAGCACAGTGTATCATCCTCTGATGGCTGCTTCCAGCAGCATAGCACACCATGT
>VUQI01028667.1:46899-72707 GCA_015106735.1 Paratilapia polleni | reverse complement strand
TTTTATTTATTTATGCATTTGGATCCCCATTAGCTTCCACCATGTGGTTGCTAGTTTCCCTGGGGTCCACCAGCAAAAACAATAATATATAGTAATAGTAACAAAAATACATCATATCAACTTATATACAACTTATATCAAATCATTAATTTTTATATTCTCTGCTCCACAAACAAGCAAATAATTAGTTTTAAAAATTATGGTCAGCAAAGGCAAAATACAAAATCACAAACTTTGTAAACAGAATGTGTACCTTATATCAAATCCATCAGTTTTTGTTTTATCAGCTTCTTAAACAGTGATCTGTTTTTAATCAACCTGATATTCAAAGGCATATTATTCCAAGCATAAAAGGATCAATAAAGATCTGTTTTCTTCATGTAACTAGATTTAGTACGTGGAAGATCTAAAAACAACTGACTTCCCCAAAGAGTTCCATAGTCATGATGAGTTCCCATGTGCGAAAAGAACAATGCATAACTAATCTAGCAGCTCTATTTTGTGCAGTATTCAGGGCAGTATTCAATGTGACATAAAACAAGAGATCACACAATATTACACGTAATAGATGTTGATACATATGCAGAGCACCTCCTAGCAACAGCTATACCACCAACCATTTTTGAAACTATATAGTTTAACTGATTAGACCTACAAAGAAGGTTATCAACATCAAGATTCAACAAAGGAAATTTAGCAAGTGCATTCCTAGAACAAAAAAAAATTCATTTAGTTTTGCAAATATTTAAAACAAATTTCTTAATTTTAAACCATTGATTTACCCTCTGCAACTCATCCAATAAATTCTTCCTTAGTTCAGATGGTACTGAAGAAGCACTAAATAATGCTGAATCTTCTGCATACATAACTATGTCAGCCTTTTTAACAATATAAGGTAAATCGTGTTTCTTCCCCCTTTTCTCTATTGCAGATATACCCCTTTAACCAGACTACAGTGTTTGTGTATCTGTGAGTTACTTCCATGCATCATGTCACAGAAGGGCACTTAGGTGACTCAAGTGCAAAGCTCAAATTAAACCACCTCAGAGTCCAGGGAGTGGCCACTAGGACTGGTGTCTCAAATGCCCCTCTGGTTTGCACAAGTGCTGCTCTTCTGTGACCTTTCACCAAAAGCACATAAGACCCTTACATTTTCATGAAAAATCATTCTTTAAGAAATCTCAATGCACTTTTATTTTTCCATAATGTCATTTGGACAAAGGCTTTTTCCTACTCAAGGCAAACTGAATGGCTGATATCAACATATACATGTCTGTATGTGGTGTATATTTCTCTCTCTTTATGTACATTTGCCTGCATGTATTCATACCCCTTGAAAATATGTGGGGCCCATTTTCCATTTTTGCCCATGCCCTTATATACACTGTGCATACCACTGTTTGTATCTAGTCTTTCATGTTATACTTCAGTTAACACCAGTGTTGAGTACCTAAAACAAAATAGCTCTTGCAATATATTTTGTCAGTGAAAAGGTGTTAATTGAAGCAAGTCTTTGAAGAGGATACGCCTTCTCAGTACATTCGTCCATGGTGCTAAACCAAAATCATAGATCTCCAGTGTCGAGTGATCAAAGGTAATAGGTAGCACTAGCACAATTTATTTGGCCATGCTAACATTTGAGGTCATATCATTTATTTACAGCAATCTGGCAGACAATTGGTAATCCACTTCTTGATCTCATATCCATCTTCAGAAGGAAACTTAAGATGTGTAAAATGCAGTTTGTGTAACAACACTTCAGATGTTATTTTTTTTTACCCATCCACATACGGGTAAAAAGTTCCCTATCAAACAGTTCATAAACTGCAATACAACATCAGTAATCAACATGCTTAAATACCCCTGTGGTCAAGCTTACACTGGACAACCAAAGAGAGCACTCAAACATAACATAAAACAGACATTTGTACTGGGAACATGGAGTATGCCATAGCCAAACATGATCATGAAGCTAAACATGACTCTCCTGCCACTCTGCATTTCTTTGGACTTGAACATGTAACTCTTCCAGCCAGAGGGGGCAATCTGCAAATCTGCAAAGCTGCTTTCTCAGAGAGAGATGTATTTGATCTCAACACAGTGACATTTGCTGGACTAAATGATGATTTTACCTTAAAATGTTTTCAGTGAACATGTTTATATGATGTATAAAAATACAGAATGTTTATGATAAACCTTGTAACCTCAGGTGCAATCATACTACTCTGTTTAAGATTCGTAATTGTTAGATTGTCAAAAAGATGTGTATGAGACCAGAAAGTGGATTACCGTGTGACTTTAAAAAAAAAGAATTATTTAATCATCTGCCAGTTTGCTGAATATAAAAGATATCACCTCTGTTTTGTTTCATGCTCTGATGAAGGCCACAAGGACGAAACTTTAGCATGTTTGTTGGCATGGCAAAATAAATTGGTGAAATTGCGATTTGTCAACTATACTTGTCACAAAAAGTAAGGAAATTTGCGTTTGGTCGATTATTTCTTTCTTGTAACAATGCTTCTTGGCAATAAATCTTATACCGTTGGAAAGTCTGTTTATTTCCCTTTAAATGGTGCCATTTTTGTAAGGAAAATGCATTTGTGGGTTGAGCAGCAGAGTTGAATATGTGGGTTGCACCCATGAAGAACTTGCCAAATCTTCTCTGCCAATGCCAAACAGAAATATGAGATTTATTGCCAAGAAGCATTGTTACAACAAAGAAATAATCGACCAAACACAAATTTCCTTACTATTTGTGCCAAATTTATTTCCCTTATGTTTTGTGCTAGTGCTACCTATTACCTTTGGGTACTCGACACTGGAGTTCTATGATTTTGGTTTAGCACCACGGACGGATGTACTGAGAAGGCGCATCCTCTTCAGAGACTGGCTTCAATTAACACCTTTTCAGTGTCAAAAACTGCAAGAGCAGTTCTTCTTTAGGTTCTTGAGGAAGTTTTCATGTGTTTTTTAAACCGGATTGGAGAAATTCATGGAGGCACATTGTTTTTATGTTATAAGTTGGATGCAAGGCACATCAGTACTATCCTGAGTACTATCGGCTACAGTACTCTCGGTTAAGTTTCTTTTGCATTTTTTGTTACATGATTCCCGATAGTGACCTGTCCAGGGTATACCCCACCTCCCACCCAGTGACATCTGGAATAGGCTCCAGCCATTCCACAGCCCTAAACTGGATAAATAGTTAAGAAAATGAATGTATGGAAATACTTGGTTAAAGAGTGATTTTTGTAAAAGAGAAATAAAGGTTTGATGATATTTGTTAACATCAATTTATTTTTAGCTGACATTGACATGCGAGTCCACTGAGACATGATAACTTACCATATGTGTTAGGGTCATAAGACATCCAAAAAGAATGCAGGCAGTATACAAAATTACTTTTTGACTCACTAACTAAGCATATTTCTACCACTCAAACTAAACCTGAATATAACCAATGAAGCTGTCACATCAAATTTACTTGCCAGTGTGGTGGCTAGCCTTCTAAGATTTACCCACCAAATTTAAAATCTACCCACATTTGTACTTGGCAGAGGTTAATTTCAGGCCCTGAATGAAGGTATTGTGTTTACTCTTATTGACAGTAAGTTTAAAGGTTGCATTGCACAGTTGAACTCTATAACTCCTCTATGTCATTATATGGCATTGGTATTAAGACTAATAAATAATGCGTTTTTTTTCCATTCAGCACTTGGTAACTGTAAAACATGCATAATTATTCTGTAATGGCAGATGAGAAAAATATTTAGGTATGGCAATTCCATTTCATCTGTCTTTGGTGACTCAGTTCAACAGCCACTGATTGATTTCCATGAAATCTTGCACAAACATTCATGATCCACAGGCGATGAATCCTTCAGGCTTTACTGATATGCTGACCTTTCCTTTGGCTTCACCATGAGGTTCACATTATCAGTTGATTTAAGCTAAATATTATAAATATATAACTATGGTTATGTTCACACAGAATCTGTACCTTGCCTGTAGTGGTTTGTTATGACTTTCTGTATAACCTGTAATGAAACCTGCCTTGATGAGCAGCTAACCCAACTGATATTGCTTTGACTGCAGTGCTTAACAGTCACTAGAGGGTCTGGTGCTGCTGCTGTTTTGTCATGAACTATCAACAGATAGAGAGAATCTAAAAAAAAAAAAAATCAGTCTCTTATTGTTTGTGTGCCATTGTATTGATGCCCCAGATCATACTGCTGTACACTGCTTTGGAGTGTCTACTGTGTGAAAGTGAGGTTGGCAGTTTCACCTTGAACAAAGCAAGTACTTATGAAAAGGGTTAAAAGCACAGTCCACATCAGTGTTTATATATCAGCCATGCTGCTTCAAAATCTCTTGAGGCTTCACAGATAGCTACTACCCCAGGAGAAATGTAACAAAAAAAAGTGTCACACAGTCCATTAGGGTAAACAACATGTGCTAGAGTGAAAATTTGCCCACACTTCCATTTGACTTTGTGTGTTCTTACCAGGGATGATAAACTAAGTTAAAAAGTTAGTGAACGTTTTAACTTAGTTAACTCCTCACGTCCTCCACGCTGAACAAAACCATTAGAAGACAACACTGTTGCTGTTGGTAAATCTTGTTTACCAAGACTCTGACTGGCCAACTCATGACACATTCCTCTCCCCAGACTACTCATTAGATGCCCTATGAACATGCACACACACACACACATTCACACACACACGCATTTATCCATCAGTGATGCATTAACCTTAACCCATCAGCTTACATCTGGTAGGTACACAGACATATGTGCAAACATTTCAGCTAACTGTGAAATGAAACTGATGGTATCTCATACAGCTGATACATTATGGACGTCTGTATCTACTTCTGTATTTTACTGTTGACCTTTGATAAGTCCAAAATAGAACTGAAGAAAAGAGGTAAATGAGTGGCACAGAGAGTAAGAGGCTGAGTTGTTTTAAGGTGTTGTGTGTTAACAGCTTCACACATGACAAATAGCAGAGCCTGGAGTTCCCAAACACAATCTTCTTAAAGAATATAGAGTCCATTGGTCTCCTAGCAGTAGCAGGTCTGTTTAATTTTAATTACTTTAACTTAACCGTCTGAACCATCTCTGTTCTTGCTCCATTGAGACTCCATTATACTGGTGGGAACAGGCATTACATCACTTCTAGTATTTTTTTTCTGTTCTGCTATAGATTTAATTCCTTTTATCGTTTCATTAAAAAAACTAGAGATCACACTTAATTAAGATGCAAACACGGATGCAAGCTCCTTTCCTTTTCAGTGTCAGTGTTCTTCTAAAAAAGTAGGGCTGAAAAAGGCTTTGTGGAGCTCACTGGTAAGCAGTGTTTAAAGTGGTGTAGAGAAAACTGCTTCACTCCCTGTTGCTGTAAAACTATGACAGAAAATTTCTATTAGCTATTGAATAAGCACTGTGCTGCAGTCTGAATACAGCAGCCTACCTGAAACATCAGACTGCTGAAAAACATACCAGGTAAACTGTACGCAATCAGAAGCAAAATATCAGACCCATGCACGAGGGTGAAGAAGAAGATGCAACAAAGCACGATTCTAATCTGATCTCATCTGATATAATCTAACTGGTTAGCCATGGAAAATATTATCCTGACTTCCAAGTTTCACCTACTTATTGAATGCAGTTTTTTTTTGTTTGTTTTTTTAAAATCCCGGTTACCCCAATTTCAAGACCAACTTGAGGTGTTATGAGTGAACCAGACGGAAGTTCAGCATCCTGGGTGAAGCGACAGTATTACTACAGAGCAACTGGTCCTCCAGCACCCCTCAAATGGGCAGATTAACCCCATTCACCACAGAGATCTGGTGCCATTTTTTAAATTTCCCAAGCGTTGCCCAGTCACTGAGGTACTACACAATATGGCTAAAATGGATGTAACTTTTTTTTGCTTCAGTGTCTCTTTCTATACCATAATGCATCACAGTTTATCACTAATGACAAAATTCCTCGCCGTATAAAAGGTTTGATGGACTTCCTTACACTCAAGAAGAAATGGCCATCTCATTCTCTATAAAGCTCTACTGTTAGTGCTTCATCTAAATGCATTATAAAGAGCCAGTGAATACTTAACCTTTGATATTCCCCATGTTTGCACTGGGTAGAGCTGGCTTCAGGTACTATGTGCTTCTCAGCTGAAATTAACGGCAAATTGCCCTCAAACTACAGCTGTATATTCCCTCTGGAGATCTTTTTCTATTTGTGATTCTTGCAGCTGTTTTTATTAATTAGCTGTTTATTTTGTCCTGATGCTCTTGTCTGCTCACTGTGTTTTGTAAATGTTTTCACTCACAGGTATCTATTCAAAAAGAGCATTTAATTTCAATGACACTGCCTCAGTATATAAAAATTAAATATTTGTTGCGTATAATTGGTTAGACTTGCTGTGGATTTTTTACAGCATGTTCAATAAGATTAGGCAAAAGTAAAAAAATTAAATAAAATAAAATTCTGGAGTTTTTGAAATCTCACTTTGCCCTGGGGATAAGGACACTCAAGTGTCTCTTATCCATAGAGCCCAGGATTGTTCATTTCAGTGTTACAGGTTTGCAGCTGACTAAATCTGGGGATGTTTTTTCAGGTGAAAATAATAATAATAATAGTAAAAGTTTAGGGCTTAAGAGGTTAGGGGAGAATATTCTCTGCTTATATTTTATAGACTCCTTCCTATATTTGTCTTATCATAGGTAGGTTCCACTAAGTTACCCCGTAAGCCATAGCAGTATAAACAATATCAGGACATTGGAAGTTGCTTATTTAAATTAATTTTTAAATTAAAAACACCATCAATTAGACCTACATCTACTGAACTGCATTGTGACATTTGAGTAACACATTGTATTTAAAGATAGACTGATCTTGTACAGATGAAAAATGTTGGCATTTTAAGAATCTCTCTTTACAGTCAAATAACACAGAGCATCACTTGAATGGCAACTTGGCAGCAATGTCAATGGCCACACTTGGTCTCTGTGTGACTTTGTCTACTTCCATCCTAGTGGCTCTTTGAGGCTCACAATGACCATGTTAACATGCCTTGTTACCTTATGTTACCATGCACATGCAAATTTCCAGGTCTAGGTTTTTTGATTCTAGGGCTCTACTGGCAAATCTGTGCATTAGTAACGGTAAAAAAAAAACAAAAACAAAAACAAAACTTCTTATACATCCTCCTCTATCAGAAACAGGCAATTTTAGCTGCTGTCTCTTAAAGGCTAATCTCTTATAAATGCATTCTTTTCTCACAGGCCAGCTTCTTTTAAATCATCTTCTGTGCACTTTTACATGTCCATGGCTACAAAAATAACTTTTTTCTTATTCTGTACTCAAAAATCCAGCCATGAAGGTTGGTGCGCTGGTGGTGCAGTGGTTAGCACTACTGCCCCACAGCAAAAAAGTTCCTGGATTGAACCTCGTGGTTGGCTTGGATCTGTCTGTATAGAGTTTGCAAGTTGTCTCTGTGCCGGGGTAGGTTTTCTCCAGGTACTCTGGCTTCCTCCCACAGCTCAAAGACATGGTGATTCTAAGCTGGTCATAGGTATGGATGTGAGAATTTGTGGTTGCCTGTCTTTCTTTGTTAACCCTTTGATGGACTGGCGACGTGTCCAGGGTGTACCCTGAATCTCGCTCAAAGTGAGCCGGGATAGCGACACCTCTCCACCCTGCAACCCTAAACTGTTAAGCGGTTAAGAAAATGGATGACTGGATTTCGATGTAAAAATACGATTAGCTATGAATGACATCCAACACCATTTTGATGGGAAAGTATAGACAACATTGCAAACAAGGCTGAGGTTTTTGACTTTCAGAGAGCATTTATACAAACAGAAGTTTTTAAACTTTGACTATGTGCAACATAAACTTCTCAAAGACTTTAGAAAATCGTAAAAATACATTATGTCCAATTTATGCAGGTAGCTATAAAATCATTGTTTACCACCAAGTAAACACCAAGAGCTATCAATTACCCCTAATCACATATTGATGGGCATGCCATTTTAATGTCATAAAGTTATAATGTCCCTAATAGTTAAAACATCACTAAAGTTATTACAATTCTTCTAGAGGTAATGTGTAGATTCTATGTGAATGTAATGTACTCACATTTATACAGTGCTTTTCTAGTCTTACTGACCACTCAAAGTGCTTTAGACTAGTCATATTTTCATCATACATTCATACAGTGCTTCACACTATACACTTCAAACACTTTATCCACCTCACATCCATGGCCAATTGAGAATCACCAATTAACCTTTGCATGTCTTTGCCCTGTAGGAGGAAGCCGGAGGACCCAGAACAATCCCATGTATGCACAGGGAGAATATGCCAACTGCACACAGAAAGGCCCAAGCTAACCAGGAGATTTGAACTGGAAACCTTCTTACTGTGAGGCGACAGTGCTAACCACTGTACCACTATGAATACAACCAACAATCTGAGATATTTAACTTAAATCCACAGACAACATGAGCATCAAGGTTAAAGCAAAGCAAGGGCTAAACTTTCCACTTTCAGGGCTTTGCCTTTTGAAAGATTTGTCTTATTGTAAGGAGCTGCAAACTTAGAAAGTGAGAAATGTGTAGCTGCTATAATAAAAACACAACAGATTTAGAACCTAGAAAACAGAGATCATAAGCTTTCAAACCTCCTGAAGAGTTAATGATACTCAACAACCAGCTGTAGTCTCATTTGGTTACCCAAGTCTATAAATATAGATAAGTGATACTGTTAGAAAGACAATGAAGAGCAAAAGAAACTCTCTGCATAGATTCAGATTGACATCACTAGACAAGAACCTCCAACACAGTGTCACACAGCAGATGACCAAATTATCAAGATCTCAGCTGACTACCACTCCCAGCAGTGCATATCACGGCCTTATACCGCAGCTTTCCTTTAGTCACCGTAGCCTGCACCAGCATGTCATCTCCCCACTGCTGCTTCACTGATGAATAGTTTGATGAATAGTTTCATGAATACCTCAAGCATGAGATATTCATGAAACTATATGAATGTAACCACAGAGCTGTGCAGTAACCAACCATCAGCCTTGTAAATAAAAATCTCTCAGCCCTGGCTTTGAATGAGAGTCATAAAGAACCAGAGTCCCTCGACTGCTTTCCTCATCTTCTCGGGAAAATGTGAGGAACCATAGTCTATTCTCTGTGATGGGTTTTCATTGTTGCAAAGCCTGTTTTGCATCTGCTGTTTTTTCCTGATGACCTTGAAGTTTAGTATATTATATAAATGCATGAAGTGAGAAAAAAACCCTCCTTAGGTTGGAAGAGCTATTTCACATCTAGCAGACACACAGTCTTTTAACAGAGTCAGTCGCACAGACAGCCCAATGCCCATTACAATGTGATTATTTATAGACCTATTTTAAGTTTGTGAGTACCAGCAAGTATAGTATACTGTATAACACCTGGACCAAAACCACAAAAGCAGACACTATGCACCAATAATCACTATTTGTTTATAGATAAAACATTTCTGATGGCATTTAGGTCATCAGTATGGAGACATCCTGGTGACACTGGTGGGGAAAACATTATTATTTACTGGGAATCTGAAAGTACCCATATAACATAATACAAACAGTGCCATGTCTAAATCAGAAGATTGGATGATTTTAAGTAAAACTGGATAGTTTTACACAAATTTCTCTTAAACCAATCCTGTTAAACTGGTATTTTTTCATTGAAATAGCTCTTGATCAACATGCCATCACTGTGGGAAATTTTGTAATTTGTAACATTTGTAAAGTGGAACTTTTGGTTTTTAAAGTTGAACAAACTTTCAGTCATGCAAAAAGGAAAGTTTTCACAGGACTCTATACGGTTTTGTGAAAAACTAAGTTACCCTTACTGCTTCCATAGGAATTAAGAGGGTAAGTAGCAGCCTGGTGCTGCTAATCAAATGTACTCGATTAACTGATCATCAGCAAAGGTGACCACCTCTATAAAAGCAGAAGTTTTGGCAATTGGCTGGTCTGAAATATTCAGACCAGCAATACCACACAATACCACAATCTTCCCAGGAGTGGATGTCCCAGCAAATTCACCCCAAGGTCAGATTGTATAATGCTCAGAGAAAGTGCAAAAAACCCAAGAGCTACATCTCAGACTCTACAGGCCTCCGTTATCATGTTAAATGTTAACGTTTATGACAATTCAATTTTCAATTAGAAAACAACTAAAAAAGCATTGCTCATTTGGAAGGGTTGACAGGAGAGAGCCTCTTCTCCCTAAACATGGCAGAGTTCTTTCAGCTTAGGTTTGCATAATTGCATCTCAACAAACCATAACATTTCTGGAACAATGTACTTTGGACAGATGAGGCCAAAGTGGAGATGTTTGGCCATATTGCACAGCACCATGTTTGGTAAAAGCCAAACATGGCTTATCAGCACAAACACCTCATACCAACTGTCAGCATGGTGGTGGGGGTTTGATGATTTGGACTTGTTTTGCAGCCACAGGACCTGGGCACCTTGCAGTCATTGAGTTGACTAGGAATTCTTCTGTATGCCAAAGTATTCTAGAGTCAAATGTGAGGCCATCTGACTGACAGCTAAAGCTTGGCTGAAACTGGGTCATGCTACCGGACAGTGATCCCAAGCACAGCACCAAATCTACAACAGAATGGCTGAAAAAGAAAATAATCAAGGTGCTGCAATGGCCCAGCCCAAGTCAACACCTCAAACTGATTGAAATGCTGTGGTGGGACCTTAAGAGAGCTGTGCATAAACGAATGCCCTCAAGCCTCTATGAACTGAAGCAACATAAAGATTCCTGTACAACAATGTGAGAGACTGAGAAAGTCCTACAGAAAAACTATTGCTTCAAGTTATTGCTGCTAAAGGTGGTTCTACAAGCTATTGAGTTATTGGGGTGTACTTAGTTTTTCACAGGACCTTATAGAATCCAATGAGAACTTTCTTTTTTCACATGACTGTAAACATTAGAACTCAGCATACATTTGAGAAAGCAATGCAAAACATTTATTCCAATATTTTTGTTTAATCCTCCATCTACTGTATCCATAGTCAACTAGCTGAATTGCATATTTGCAGATATACAGTGCCCTGGTATTGAAATATTTAGATATTCAGCATGGACAGTTTTCTCCATTTACTGTTACAGTTCTTTCTTTCATCCATTCATTCATATATTTGCACTGCTTTCCTGAATGATTTATTTTTATTTATTTTCTTGTTTTGTTTTGTTTTTCCATTTTCCTTCCCTTTTCTCTTTTAGCAAGTGCGCTTGTCATTTTATACAGACTAATTTAAATCAAGTGTCCACGACAACTGCATTTCCATATATTTCCTGTTGAACAATTTCCCCCCATCATTGCTAAACTGATAAATCATTACCTCTTTAGCCTTTGGATTCATTGATTCATTGAGTCATTACTCTGAAAGTGCTGTCTCACACCTGAAAACCCCAGTCCCAATTTATCTATTTAATCGGTAGCCTGTATTTAAGACGTTAACAGCGTGAATGTGGTAGGTTTTCACGAGACATTCAACTATAACACGATAACAGTAAAAATAACCACTGTAAACCATGCGGTAGATAGATAGATAGATAGATAGATAGATGAAGTGAAGTCACATGGTCGGTGCGCCTCCCCTGCAGCCTGCTGAAACTGAAATATTTGAATATTTCCCCCTCTTTCAAAACTTTTTTTTCTCGGCACTGCCCTCAGTCGGAGCACCGGGGAGAGGTGGGTGTGATGTCGGTGAACGCGTGGTTGCAGTGCCGCCGTCAGAGCGCTCTCTCTGCGGTTCCACAGCAATAACAAAACGCGGTGAGGTGAACAAGAGGACAGCAGCCCCATGTTAAAGGACTGTACCTTGGAGAAAAGTGGCTGCCCGGAGCCCGTCAGCATGCGGGGGCTGTTGAGCGTCCTGTACCCCGTCCTTTCCCTCACCATCTTCGGATTATATCCCTCTATGGTGAGTTTTTTTTATTTATTTTTTTATTCCGTTTTATCTTCGAACACTTCTTTTGTTAGAGAGCGAGGATATCGTTTTTGCACAGTAGTGAGCTAAGGGGTGAGGATGTACAGCCCATAGTTTCTATAGAGTAACCCTCACACTGATAGGTGCCACAGTTTCCTGTATAGAGCTATGCCCAACTTCACTCTAAAGTCGTCCAATTTGATGCTGCCGTATTTACCAGTACTGATTATAAACCGTGTTTTTAAGGAGCTCCATGAATCTACAAGTGCAACACCTCGGTTTAGGTCTGGTGCACACAGCTGCGCTTATTTCCATGAAAACTTTGAATTGTGATAAATATGATGCCTGAAGCCCTTCTCTAAAAATGTGAGCTCAAACCGTCGGACCTTTTTGTAAATACAGCGCTAGTTAGTAGATTATGCGTATGACTAATAATACCTGTATTTGGAAATTGCTATTTTTTTATATCACGGATCTGTTTCCCCGATAAGCAAGAAAAACGGCCAGATCGGTAATGCAGTTTTGTTGTGTAATTTCTTTGTGCCAATAAAAGGGAAATACAACAAGCCCACACCAACCCGGCTCTTGCTTTTTCTAAACAGAATTCACTTTCATCGCAAATAGCACAGTGTGTGGTTTTGCTGAAACATGGCAATTTCTTTTGTGAATCATTACTTTTTGTTCGTCACCCATCTTGGCCACTTGTGGATGTCATTTTGTTTGAAGCTAAATGGGTTATAATGCGGTATGAGCAAGTAGATAGGAATTCACCACACCTTGATCCTATCCTGTCTAATAGATGGTGATGCTTCAGCCCCAAACATTTGGGCTTCCATTCATGCCGTATATGGTTAATAGTTCAGTAGAGAAATCCTCCACAGAGGACTGTCTCTCTTTTGCCTGTTACCCTGTTTCTGCCAGGATTTCTTTGGCTTGTCTTTGTGCTTAACCTTCAGAAAATTATGATACCTTTAAGATTTTGCATAAATCCATGTGTTGCTTGGAGCTCAGGGTTTTCTGGTTATGAGGGTATAGAGCTGTCCACTCTCTGGTGCTGAAACTCTGGTTCTTCCCTAACTGGAAAACCAGAAAATCTTCTTTCTCCAACAGTTTTCAGTTTTATGCGGTTTTCAAACCCTTAATGCACAGAGTGCAATGAGAACACTCTATGCTTTATTCATAGGGGTGAATTCCTTGATCCTTTACTAGTCCTGAAACAGTTAGGGGATTAATCAATTAGTGCATTGACAGAAAATGAATCAGTGGCAGTTTTTTTAATGAGTTCATCCTTTATGTCATTTATCAAGACAAAATACTTGTCTGATGGGTCCAGCTCCTCGAAATGTGAGGACTCGCTGCTTTTTCTGGCTCATAGAATTTCAAGTGCCTTTGTTACTCAGCTGTAATTTTTATTTTTATACTTTATAACTTAACCAGTTGACAACAGAAGTAATTGATTGATTAGCCAACAACAAAATTAGTTGTCTTAGCCCTAGACATCCCTGTTATATACTCTCTATGTGTTCATTATTGCATTACTAGAGAACTCTGTAAATCTACTCTTTGTTATTCTCTTTATATTTTAGACGTTTTTCTGCAAATGTAGTTCTGGTTTCGTCCGATGACTATCATTCAGTTCACTTTCTACCTTTCATCTGTTTGTGATTAAATCGATGAATACACCGTTGCCATTGAGGAATATGAGATATTGCTTGATCGAGAGCTGCATGCAAATTGCTTGCATGGCCCCAAAGGCCTTTCAGCTTCAGTGTTTAAAAATTATCTGGAAAGGGAAACCTTTTATGGTATTACACTAAGCTGGAAATTATTAAGCTGTCACTCACAGGCTTTCAGACCTCATACATAATGCTTTCTTCAGTTTAGTAAGGGGTGGCAGCCGTTACCTCTTGGCATTTAAGTTTATATGTTAATGCCGCCTTTCTTTACCCCTCACGTGTTCAGTTTGGCAACTTTAAAATAACCTTTTACAAACCAGATCTCGGAGAAAGAGGCTACAGCTAAGGCTAATGGTATGGATTTTCCTTTGTTGTAGAGTGGCATGACCTGGTTTGGCACATATTACCTCTGCAGTGTACACAATGGATCCCTAAAGAGCCTTTGTGAGAAAATGAAATATTTGCATAGCGTAGTTCTCCCTTATGGTCTGTGCCAGCCGGGTAATTACACAGTGGCTGCTAACGGCACTGTGTTACTCTCATTATGATCAAAATGATGACTAGAATTTGTGTTTTACGATTACATGTTATATTCTGCACCCAGAGGACATATCGATTGGAGAAGAAAGAGAGACCTAATTGACTTGAAAAAACTGACGTCAGACCCGGTGCCAAAATTCAACTGCCCACTTCAAATTCAGCATCCATATCTTTCCTCATAGTCCCAGCTAATAGCAGCAATTTTGTCTAAAAATAATCACACTGCTTTAATGTGAGACGATACATGTTTACATGTTTTAGCAAGTGTTTAACGGGCTAGGCTTTTTGCTCGCAGAGGATAAAAATGACTGATTTGGCTCATGTCTTTTGTGACAAGAGGTGCTGTTTCCTGTGAAAAGCTTTTATTTGGTGAGACAGAAAACAGCAAACTCCTGCCCGTTTCTTTAGAATAATTAATTCTTCCTCATATATAAATGACAAATGATGTGCACCACTGCACTAAACATAACTAGAGTGTGAATAATGTGAATGTTTCTGAACAGTTTCTCTTAGGGATTTCGTTACAACAGCAGTGGGATGAAGCTTTGTGTAGGCACTTGCCCTCTCTGGTAGCCACTGTGAGTAGGTGGCAGGCAAGCGTACACAACCCACATGAACTCACGCACACACACACACACAAAGTCCTTTTATTAATATAAATGCCAAGGTTGTCAATTTACAGAGGTCCAGTTTTCAGCCTCAGTTTCTGCTGAAATGTTTCAGGTCATATAATCAGGTTGTGATCACACATGAAAAATATGGAATGAAATATGATCATGGCTGCACGGGAGAGACAGTGTTGTGACTGATACAACATCCCACTGAGCATTAATCATATTAAACACAGGAAGGCTTTTTTTTTTTTTTTTCTGTTTTGCCGGACTGAAGGGAGTTGTCTGTCAGGAACTGATGTTGTCTCCTGCTTGTTTGAAATTCTTTTTTCAGCTTGGATTAGCATTTATATGGATGATCCACTCAGGGAAATTTGTCGAGCACAGATACCATGTTAAAAGATGAGAGATGCCATAGGCACACACCTACTCATATGCATGCAATCATTTAGCAATGAAAAAAAAAAGCTGGAGGCTTTATATTTCACATAACTATTTCCACCGGGGGTTAAATTAAAAATGACACCTTCTAACTATGTGTCAACATAAACAAAGCAAACTGTTAGCCACAAGTCTGCAAGCCAAGTCATTAGTGTGACGCTGCATGTTTCATGTTGGAAGCAGGGAGGGGGTTGTCAGGGCTGATGGACTGGAAATAAAGAAAGCCAGTCCACTGATGATGGATGTGAATAGTTTGGTCAAACAGCAGGGTAAATATGAGGCACTTTTTGGACTAAGAGATGTTAGACCATTTGAGCCTTTGAGAGGCTGTAATGACTCTTCTGTCATTTTTTTGAATATATAGTTTTGTATGTGTCTATTGTGAAGTATCTGGCAGATTGAGTGAAGAATTCAGTTAACCTTGTGTTGTCAGGCGAATTCATCCTTTTGTTTACGTTGTATGATGTCTAAGTACTGACAGTGATAAACAACCACAAACTAGTTCTGAAAATTTTTTTATTTTTCACTGTTGTTTCTCCCTTTTCTAGCTACTAGCCATCCAATTCACTCTAAAACAGGTACTTACACAGAGATCACATTAATATGTGTAATTATGAAATGCTTAAAATTATCATCTTTTTATATATATGATGATTATAACTCTCTCAAGTGACATTTCCTTGTTTTAGCTTTTCTTCACTCCTCTGGGTGACTGCAGCTTAGTTAATAATAAGTCTAAGTATAATTACAGGAGTTGAAACATGATGTTGAAACTACCAGGGACATAGTTACGGCCCTCTCCCTGTTCCCCTTTTGATTACTATAATTACAGCCCAAGCGGTCTGCATATCAGTTGCATATCACTGGATAAAAGCTGAAAGGCTGAACTTGAGAGGAGTGGAAGACATTTGTGGTCTCAACAAATGGATATTGTACTTAGGCATTCAGAGACAGGATAAAGGCTATGCTTTTTTATTCCTTACTTACATTTAGATGCTGACAAAATGGAGTAGAGTTAAGTTTCTGAGACTGATGTGAATAACCTTAAAAAATCATTAGAGTCAAAGTAAAAAGTAAAACATGTATCATAATGCACAACTTTTTTACCTACATGGTTACTGTGCAGACCAGTTGATCGTTTGCTAAACCCTGTCTGCCTGACTTGCTGTTGCCAAGCCTACCATTCTTGCAATGTAGGCTAACACATAAAACAAATAAAAAAGCCTACTTTTTTTTTTTTATATCAGCAGGTCTAAACAAATGTAGACAAAAGAATGTTTTTCATTTGTCATCAGCAAGTGTTGATTTTGCCATCTGAAATGAAAATTTACCAGGTAGATGTTATCAACTGTGTTTAACAGTTGCCTTTTTAAAATGAGTCAATAATAAGATTGTTCTTGATAGAGGTAGTCGGGTTTGTATTACAAGTAGAAAAAAGTTAACAAGACTCATTTCATTCATTCAAAAAACCTGGCATCACTGCTCAGCTTTCAGTCTTTTTGGTTGATTGCTGATTTCCTGAGTGTGTAAACTTGCTTAATAAATTGCAAAACTGCATGCATAGAATCAGTAGATGAATCTGGCAAAAACAGCTTAAAAAGTTTGACTTTGCTCTTAAACAAGGTTTAAAAAGGTGAAAGTTACACTTCTACTACTCATGCTCAAAGTTCATTTACACAGCTTCATTTAAGACTCAGTCTGTTGCCGACACAATCAATGTCTCAGGCTCATTCCATTAGACCACTTAAGGAAATGTGCTAATTCATGTTAAGGATATAAAGAGCCTAGTAAAGTGCACTTACCTACATCTTTGCTATGAAGGCATACAGTTGTGGTCAGAAGTTTACATACACACATCATGGGCAAGAATGTCATACTAAATTTGGGCTTTTAATGATTTCTTTGACCTATTCTTTTTCCAGGGGGGAATGATTGTACACCACACATCTTTAATGACTTTTAAAAAACAAGAATTGGGTGCACCAGTTTGAATTTATTTTGGATTTTCTCTAATCCACAAAGGGCCAGAATTATACATACAGGCTCAAATATATACATACTCCCCCACTAATATTTGGTTGAATGTCCCTTAGCAAGTTGCACCTCGGCTGGTTGCTTTGGGTAGACAACATCAAGCTTCTGGCATAATTCTGGCTGGATATTTGACCACTCTTCTTGGCAGAATTGGTAGAGTTAATTTAAATTGGCTAGTTTCCTGGCACAGACCCAGCTTTTAAGCATAGTCCACAAATTTTCAATGGGATTGAGGTTGGGGCTCAAAATTAGCCCAAAATTACCATGACATTCATGTCCATGATGAGTGTATATAAATTTCTGACCAGAACTGTACAGTCATGTGAAAAAGAAATATTATTTATTAAGTAAACCCTCAATGCTTCCATAGGAATTAAGAGGGTATGTAGCAGCCAGGTGCTGCTAATCAAATGCACTTCAATAACTGATCATCAGCAAAAGTGACCACCTCTAATAAAAGCAGACATTTTGGCAGTATGCTGGTCTGGAGCATTGAGGTGTGTGTTAACACTATGCCACAACACAGCTGAAACGTTCATGAGCCTCAAATGTGTTATAAAGCAGATAATGTGCTTCAACTTTCATGTTCATTAAGTCATCCACACTTGCTCAAAAGGCCTTTTTCCCCAGTACATAGCCACTGGAGCAGGAGCAGATGCAAAACAGTAAATACCCCATGAAATTGCTCTTTATATTATCGGAACTTGAAAAGGGCACTAATGTGTGTAATCTTTTTTTAAGTGGGTGACAATGAGCACTTTTGTTTTGAATGAATGAGGTGATATCTTTTAACCTGTAATATATGTATAGGTAGCTTCTAAGTCCTGATTCCAGAGAGTGGATAAACGCTAAACAGTGATTTGATAGGCCTTTTTTAAAATATAGCCTTTATCCCAGGTAGTAATGTGGCCTCCTCCTAGTGGTCTGGGGGTTGTTTGGCATTGACAGATTTTTGTATTTTTAAATCTGGTTAACTTTTCTCCCAGATCAACATAGTGGCCAAATGTAGAAGTAGTCTCGTATCTGTTAAATCAACATTTAGGTCTAGCCTATTAAGTTAGCAGTCTGGTGGTTTAGCTGAACAAGATAACGTAGGTCAAATTCCCAGTCTGATTCATTGTTTCAGTCTGCCCCTGACTGTTGTGTTAAAGAGGACATGAAACACTACATGTATTAAGCCTAATTTACACCATGGACACCTACTCTATAAACACTTTCCATGAAACTGGATTTTGAAAATAAGTGTTTTAAGTTACAGTTTTTAGAGCATGTGTAGCTCCATCTTACCCAAGTACAGGACAAGAAAAACTGTCCACTTTCACTCTTAAGCAGTAAGTGGTTCTTTATTGTTGGCTAGCTGCACTGAAATGGGAGAATCCACCAGTTAGCCGTAATGCTCGGGCTTATAGAGCACTTTATAAATGAGGACTGTGTGGAGGAGAGGCTGTTTGAGTCAGGTGTACTGGTGGTTCGCCAGACCAACAAGCTGAAGTCCAACACTGTCCCCTCTGTGTTTGATTTTTCCTCATCGGGTTGGGTGTATACACCGAGTGGCACAATCAGCTGGCAGAGCAGATGTCCACAAGATGCAATCAGCACTATTTTATGCAATATTAAGGTGTAATTTAAACCCCAGTTATATCGGGGTTAGGTTTACAGTCTTTCCTTGGATTTTAACATAAAACTCATTGCTTCAGCCAGTGGCAATACAAAAGTGACCCCCTTAGACTGTTTTTTAGTTTTAGTTTCCTTGTGTTCCACTGATTGATTGCTTCTGTCACTAGTTAGCTAGTTAACTTCAACCAACCCACTGACGTCATATTCTGTACTCGGACAAGATGATGCTACACATGCTCTAAAAACTGTAACTTAAAACACTTATTTTTTAAATCCAGCTTCACGGACAGTGTTAAATCTGTGACAGATTTTTGGAGTAGGTGTCCATGGTGTAATTTAGAATTAAATTGTTTCATGTCCTCTTTAAGTAACCTATTGCGGTTATTGTAGCGTGCATTAGAGCAGACAGATGCACAGTCTATGAGTGTGTTACATGTTTGCTCTTATGTTTTCATTTCAGAAACTCTTTAATGTCAAGGATTCATCTTACTACAGCCCAGTGCACTCATCTTCAACGTGTGACAAAATACATAGTGTGACAGATTAAGCAACAGTAGAACAATGACCGTTCAGGATTCAGGTTTAGCAAACAGTCATTTTGAATTAACTGTGCACAATGCAGAGCAGTACAAGTCTGAAATTTAACCAACAGGTATTGCTCTTCTTCAGAATCATAGAACCAGCACTTTCTTCTTATCCCACAATTTCGCACACACTCTGCACTCAGAAGAGAGAATCTTACCTTTTTTTTTCATTAGCAGTACCCTCAGATAACCTGAAAGAGTCCACAAAGTAGTTACCAAGCTGTGCTGTATACTCACAGTACTGTACATGTCCATATATTCTGTTTTTATTAGAACCAACAAGTTTAAGCATATTCTCAGGAAGTTACTGAGAGACATTCTAAAAAACAGGAAATCATTAACTGAAGTAGAAATGTTAGATGTAAGTTTAAGGAAAGTAGTTACAGCAAATAAATTGCAACACAACTTCAAAGAACTGCCTGAAATGCACCGAACATACTAATATGATGGTATGCATGAGTTTTAAGCAGTGTTTAGATGGTGTACTCTCTTGCTTTAGAGGATTAGACTGTAGTGGATAATCTGTGTTGTAGCTTTGGCATCCCACCATACTGACACCACTGTGGAGCATAATTAGAAGGAGAGAATTCAAAGGACACCAAAGAGCAAGACGTCATAAGATGAACAGCCTTTGTTGCAACATTTCGTAAAATGTGACCACGTCTATATCTACAGATTCTGTGACATTAATATGGCAGCAATGTCCTTTTTCAAAGATTCAACTTTCTTATGTAATACTAATGAGCATTCTCTCACTTTTCAAACAGTTACCCTTAGAAGCTGCCAAGACATGTGCATGCTGATGACACAGATTTGATTTGGGCATCAATTAAAGAAGAGTTCTTATTCTGGCAGCCTGCTCTACAAGATTTTCACATATTAAATAAAAAAAAATGTAATTACAGGGCCTTCTTGGGTAAAAGTAATGCTTTAGATGTGAGTGCTTAGAATTTTATGAAGCACACACAGTAAAAAAAAAAATTGTAAAAATACAGTACAACGTACCATTCAAAACAGGAATTTTCCGTATTAATTTTTTACGGAGGTTTTCCATTTTTGTAACTACACGTTGAATTTTACCATTTATGGAAACTTCCGTTAAAAAAAACAAACAATGGATAATGTACTGGCAGAAAACTACTGGTACATTTTCTGTTTTTTGTTATTTGTTTATTTACTGAGTTTTTTATTTGTTTATTTATTTTACAGAGTTCTCATGGTATTTTTGAAAGTTTGGCTACATTGGTTTAGCTTATTTGTTCTTATAAATTGGTTGACTGTGGACACTACTGGCAAAGACTGAAAGAACAAAGATTCCAATCTTGGCTTTCAGTGTCCTCAGCCTAGCTTCTTCTCAGTAATTTTACTTTGTGGGAGCTCTGCTTAGTATTCTGCTTGTGTATGCATGTGCCATTCACAGTGGCCTGGAGCTGTCCACTGGCTTTACTTCACCGATAATGTTTGATGACTGTTTCATTATCATCCTCTGTGGTGCTTATGACTGACATGTCGTCTTGTTCAGTCAGAAGACTCATTGAAGCACCCCCTAGAGAAGAAGCACAGGGGTGTGAACAAGATAATGCTGTGGCTCATTCAGAGACTGTCTAGGGCAGAATGTGCAGAGCTCCTGCAGAATTATCTATTCAATCTTCTCTTTGCTAGGGTCAGAAAAGGCAAGAAGGTGGCACGCCACTAGGAAATTAATCTCCCTGCATGCCTTTCACTATAGTCACATCTGAGAGAAAAGATGGCTTTCTCTTTTGCTATGTCTTCTTTCCCTTCCTCTTTCCCTCCATAGTATGGAGCATCTCTTTATCAGTATCTTTCCAGAGCCTTTTTTAGTCTCAGGATTATTGCCGCCAAGATTGCCGTTGCTCCTGTGTTTAGGGGCGTTACCATTTGTCACTGCTGTCTTGGATGTCTGCATCAGTCTGCTTACAGAGCTGGCTGCACATGCAAGTTCATCTTCCCCTGCCATTAGAGTTAAAATGTTAACTCATTTAAGCAGTATGATCATCAGTTACAGCACCGACATGCGCATTCCACTTCACTTGCCTCCAATACCCTGGTGGCTTTTTGTTTGGACAGGTTGATAGATGACTGGAGAGATAGCATCTGTTTAGGTCTCTGTCTTGTGGCAGGCAGAACGGCACCATTATTGTGATATGAGATTTAGCTTTGTTGGCATCACTGCCACATAATAACAGGGCTTTTCTGGTCTTTTAATATCACACAATGCCAATTTTAATCAGAATTTAAAAATAGGAAAAGCAAAGTAGATGAGAAAAATTTCTAACATGTTCAGCATGACTTCACTGACTTCAGATGTTTGGCAATGTAATGGACACAAACAACCTGTAGTGACAACTAGTAAAGTTAAGGTGTGTGACTGTGAGAGCTATTTCCAGTCTGTCACATTCTTCTGTTAAGACTTCACACTGTGGGGATGGAGGTGCCACTTGAGACATTTCCATCTGACTGAACCTCATATAGTCATAATTCCATATTTTACACTACAGTGACAAACAAGTGATGACAGCTTATCGGAATTAGACTATTTGTGGCCTCTCTGCAGCTCCGGGTGATACTGTTGAGGGAGTTGGTTACTTCACGCTATTTATCTAAGCTGTATTTATAACACATTGATTTCTGCCACCGTCACTGACAAGCTTTTAATTTTTTCAGCCCCAGCATCTCACCTGGTTTATTCCTCTGAGAGGTTCCTCACAGACTCATACCGCTGCAGCATAGCAGATGGAATAAGCCATCATGAAAATGGCTAAAGAAATTATATCAAGAGACCAAGGCTATACACAGCAGGAGGGGAGATTCGTTTAGTGCAGACAGTCAGCTATGGTATATGGACTTGCTGAGAATCTTGGCAGTGGCTAAAACAGATCTACTCAGCACTGAACAAAATCATTCCTTTCCTAGAGCCCAGCTAGTTTTGCATGCAGGGGTGCACTGCAGTATCTTCTATCAAATTATACCTGCTGTGATTTTACCGAAGTGCTTGCGAGGATGCAAGTCATTTAAAATATTCTCAGAATTCAACCTTCTAATTTATCCTGATAAACGGATCACAACACAGAAAAAGGGATCATCTTTTCAAATGCAAAACAAAGGTGCAGGAGGACAGAGACCAAATTAGGACTGAGTAATGTGCATGAAAAAGTAAAGCATGAAGCAACCGACCCCTCTGAACAGCACTTGCAGAACTGCAATCACAAATTGCTCATGGCCACTGGTGAGGACAAAGGAAGTGATTCAAATCTAATGACTGTGGCTAACACTCCCAGACATCATTTACTAGGTCAGTCTTAACCATATTACCTGTATTAACCTATCCATTCACTGTCACTCCCTCAGTCAAATAAAAAGTTTGATGAGCAAACAGTTAAAGGTAAATGAGTAGTAGTCAAGGTGGGGGTTCAGTTAGGTGTGAAACTGGCAGATTACGTCTGCTTTCCATGGCATAATCATAAGGTATTCATTATCATTGCTGTTTAAATATTGTTGGCACCCTGTTTGCATGTTCACATTGAGCAATCCAAAGTAGAGTGTATGCTTAAGTACAGCATTCAAGCTGCGATCAAAGTTGTGCAGATGAAAATAACGCAATGGTGGTGACTACCTGATGGGTTTCATGATGGAAACGTACAGTTTCATTGACAAGTGACAAGAAAATAGACTGTTCCCCTTAACATATTTACATGACTTAACCAGAAAACAGGAGACCAAGGAAGGTTAGCACACAGGGAACAAGACAGGTGCATTCATACACCGCTCAACAAAGAGGAAGACAGGACTGTTTATGCACTGAGGGCTAACTGAAGATTAGACACAGGTGGGGAATGAGACACAGGTGCACATCAACAAAGGTGAGGGCAGTCACACAGGGAGGTCGCAAATCTTAAAGCAAGATGCAAGAGAAAACTATCAAAGTAAAACAGGAAGTAAACAATAATTATTACTCAAACAAGGACACTGAAACATGCAACACATGCTAAAAATTAATGGGGAACACAGAAGGACAGCGTTATAAAGACAAGGACAAAACAGAGGGGAGAGAAGTAAAACTAATGCAAGACATGAAAGAAAACGTAACCTTCGAAGTGAAACAGGATATAAACAAAAGATAACTGACACAGACGACTAACCTAAGTGTGACAAAAGACAGTGAAGCACAGAAGGCACAAACACATGAACGAGATAGAGGGAACACATATATAATGGGGAGGCTAGAATACCAAATAGAATCCAAACAAAAACCAGAAGTCACTAATTTTATGAGAACTAAGACTTAAAATTACTAAAACCAAAACTCATCATTAGAATGACAATTAAACAAAAACAAGAACTAGAACTAAAAAAAATATAATAAGAACTGAGGGTTAACAAAAACCAAGAAGTCAAAACTAACACAAGATCAACAATTGAGAACCAAGAAACCAAAAACTCACATATATTAACCAACGATCCGAACTTCAAATAAAACAGCCATCCCTGGAACCATGACAGTAAAATTAATTTATGCGTTTCAGCATACACACTTGATGATAATGAAATCCAAAAAACAGGCAAGAAAACACAATTATTATTATTATCACTCTTATTTTCTTTTTTTCCCTTTTTTTAATAAAAAGGAGGCTTTGGGATTTCCTGTGAATTTTCCAAGTTGTATAGAAGCAAACTTGTGTAGTAATGTGAAATGTGTAATGTGAAATATGACTAAAGGTTTGTCTTAAATCATCCCCTTGTTCATCATTCACTGTTCTGCCTGTAATGGACACACATTAGTTCACTCAACAGTGAGAAGTAAATTGAGATTTATTAACCATCATTAGTTTATATCATCGCTGTTAGCAATTGGGTTGTGCAGCGGTCATGTTTGGCATTTGTAAAATGTGGTGCATTGCACTGAGGTATTTTAGCAGAAAGGTACATGACATGGACATGCTTTTTTTCTGGCTGTTTTGTTGTAGAATTCTTTTGAGGGTACCATAGAGTAGATACATTTAAGGAGTGATATTAGATACAGCCATGTTAGCAGTTCTGTGGAGTTATGATTTTGATGGCACAAAAAGGAAAGTTTAAGAAATCAGGAAGGTTACTGTAATTCACCTGTAGAGGGGCATATGTTCACACTTTCACTGAAAGGACTGTTTAACCCCAAACCATAAAAGTCACCCCCACAGTGAGAAAATGTCAGGAGATCATCAAAGTAATCACTGGGATTCATCTGGGTACCACAGATATCTACACCAAATTTTAGAAAATCCATCCATTCTTTCTTCCATGAGATACTGAGATGTGCTGAAATGATCAAACTACTGCAACTGCAGAGACCTTTGCAGGGACAGAGAGCTTCCTATCAGTATGAATACAACTAGCCACAGCAGAAGATGCAGCTTTATAGGACTGCTGGGGAAAATATAAATGTTTAAATATAAATGTTTAAAGCAATATTAGTGGTAAACAGGCACTTACAGTGAACTAGTCAATAAGCAATAAACACAAGAGACAAAACAATCAACATGAAGCTGGTGAAATGATATCAATACTCCATGTCATATTATGTTAAGGGTGCCTCCATTCTTTTCCTGTCATCGGGTTATTGCTTGTTGGCCTGATGACAGATACAGTACTGTAAATGTCACTCTAGAATTCACTAAGGCATAAAAGGTTTAGGGGCAAATTCACTGTTCAGTTAGAAGGCCTGATAAAAAGGACCAGAAGTGAGACTGATTTTGTGGGCAGCAATAAAAGTAATGAAGTGCTGATCATTCATTACTGGGGTATTGGGTAATCTTTGAGTCAGTAAATCACAACCAGCAAACAACACGTTTTTTTTTCTTTTTGGTTTTTTTTTTTGTTGTTGTTTTTTTCAAATGTTTGCATTAACATTGTAAGTTGAATAGAGACGATGATATTAAAACTTTTAAAATATTACGAGTTTTGGTAATGTAACTAATCTGACTTGGAGACAGTTACATAGCTGTTACTTGACTGCAATAAAGGTGTAGAGGCAATTCAAATTTTGAAGGGCATTGTTCTTTTATTACACTGTGTTAAATTGTCAGGTGTTGCTATTATAACATGATGTGTTCTGCGGCATTGAAACATCCTTCTCTTTGAAGTGTTTTTAATGAAGAAACTTCCAAATTTCCCAGGAAGTAGATTTGTAGTAAACAGTCTAATTCTGTCAACAGACACCCTTGATTGATATAAGAAAATGTTAAAAAGAAAAAGGGGGGGGGGGGGGGGGTTTTTTTTTTTTTTAAAAAC
>VUQI01028667.1:17395-33580 GCA_015106735.1 Paratilapia polleni | reverse complement strand
TCATCTATGCTAGGGCTATGTGAAAAACAGTGTTCACCTTAGACAAAAAAAAAAAAAAAACAACACGATCAGAAATTCCTTTTAAATTTGTGAGGGTCAATAGCACTTTTATTACAAATGTCTGTTCACACAAAACACACACACACATGCCACTCATTACAACAAAGGTATGCAGAAGAGCATCTCTGAACACACAACATCTCAAAACTTAAGCAGATGGGCTACAGCAGCAGAAGACCACACCAGGTGCCACCCCTGTCAGCTAAGAATAGGAAACTGAGGCTACAATTCGCATAGGCCACCAAAATCGGACAACAGAAGACTGGGAAAATGTTGCCAGTCTCGATAAGTCTCGATTTCTGTTATGACATTCAGATGGTAGAGTCAAAGTTTCATGTAAACAACATGAAAGCATGGATCCATCCTGCCTTGTATCGGAGGTTTAGGCTGTTGGTGGTGTACCAACTGAACACAGCCTACCTGAGTATTTGTGCTGACCATGTCCATCCCTTTATGACCACTGTGTACTCATCTTCTGACAGCTGCTTGTCACAAAGCTCAAATCATCTCAGACTGTTTTCTTGAACATAACAGTGAGTTCACTGTACTCAAATGGCCTCCACAGTCACCAGATCTCAAACCAATAGACCACTTTTTGGATGGGGTGGAATAGGAGATTCACATCATGGATGAGCAGCCAACAATTCTGCAGCAACTGTGTGATGCTGTCATTTCCAGCACCTTGATGAATGTATTTCACAAAAAAATTAAGGCAGTTCTGAAGGAAATAGGGCATCCAACCAAGCACTAACAAGGTGTACAACGTGTCCATTGAGTATTTATGTATATATATGCAATGTTTGCTTTCACATTTTCTGACAAATAAAAAGCCTGTTTTACATTGTTCATCACATGTTCTCTGTTGTTCTCTTATAGTAGCATGAAGGATTTGTGGACTCAAACACATTCTGTACCATAATAGTGCCTTGCAGCTTATTTTAGCACAGAAGATCAATTGGCATTTTTATGTTGTTCCTTTTCATTGATCCAAATGTAGCTTTGCAATGCTACTGCACACTGTTCCATTTCAGCTAAATTAATGGAAGTCGCAGAAAAAAATAATTTTGTTCACATGCTGTAATGACTAGGTGGTGTCTGTCAATAACCCTACTGGGCTTATAATTGATTTCAAATTCACCTCATCCTGGATTACGCCTACAAACCCGGGTGCCTTGAAACTTCCTCTGTGATATTCTCATACAATATTTCCTTGAAGGGGTCTGTTCACATGCTTCAGTTTTCTGCATTACTTTGTTTTCTGTGTTATCTGCCCACATTTGATTGCTCAGGGCCCTTTGACGTATGCCAATTCCCTTAGAAGCTAGGATGTAAAACTGAGTGTGAGCTACAGTTTTGTGTGACTGTAATTTCCTTGAAGTCAAGGAATGGTGGCAGAAAACCCCTGCCAGAAATAGTTTACTTTCACGTAACAGAATGCAACCTCCATCTAGGCTGACACATCAACAGGAGAGACTAAACTTTCTTTGATAAATTCTAATTGTATTGCAAAATCCCACCCCTCATCTCCACAAAGCCCAAATGTAATATAAATTTTATGAGAGACATCAACAACCACTTCAGTCAAGTGACACTTTTGGTGCCATGGAAATCAAATGCTAATTTTTGTCTTGTGGATTGCTTTCTCTCTTCTCTCCTTGTTCTCTCTTTCTCTCTCTATTTCTAAGTCTCTATTGTTAGAGTTTTATCACCATGAAAAACTCTGTAAAATTACCCACCATGGGAGTAATGACAATATTCCTGGCCACTCTAGTAGATAATTATCATGTCACTGGAGCATTAGTTCTATTGCTAAACATGACATGTCTTGACATGCCGTGTGATTGAGCGATAATACCATTCCCCAAAACATGGCTGAAAGTTAAAAGGTAAAAAAAAAAAAACAGGTAAAATTCTCATATTACACTGCTTACAGAAACAAGCTGTTAACAGACTGATTGCCTGGAGGTGTTTGAAACAGGATGTTGCGTAACAGTTTAACACTGAAGCAGGCAAAAAGAATTCAAAGGCTGATTTATATTTGCCCAGCTGTACCTAAAAATCCAAGGTATATTTTCATAAATGCAACATTCCCTTTGCAGTGTTTGTTCTCTAAAATTCTTATAAACAATAGGAACATGCATTTATGTATAAGACATGAAGGTGAAGAGATGGATGACAAATTCAAGGAAAGTGTGAACCTGACTGTTAAGTGAGAAAGATCCAGTTCTCTTGCATTCTGGGCAGGGGGGGGCATTTTGCCAAGGTGGTTTAGGTCCACTTGTCCCCATAGAGAGTAGGGTCACTGCAATCAGTATAAAGTTGTTCTGAGTGCTAACCTTTCTCTCACGAGGAAACATTTCTATCCTGATGGGAGTGGTACCTGCCAGGACAACATTGCCCTGAATAGATACACAGATACACACAAGGTGTCATTTGGTGTGAATGAAAATGAAACTAAACACTTTACATAGTGAACACAAAGGGAAACAAAGACAAAATCTGGTCTCCTGGCTAACAAAGTAGTTGCTCCACTCATAGACAATATAAAACATGGCTTCCAGGCTGGAAAATGAAGCTAATGCAGAAGTACTTTAAACATATATTTTATCTGAAGGCCACCAGATAAAGATAGCTGTGGTTGCAAAAAGACTTCTGGTCCTATAGAAGTCTATGGGAACACAGCCTTCTGACTTGACCTCTGTAAACAATTTCCTGATGAGTTTATGGGCTCAGTCACTTATTTCAGGACATATTGAATAAAAAATTGAGTCTATTTGGTAAATCTTGATCATTCTATGTTTCAAAAAGGAGGGTTTTCCATGTTATGCTCATTGGCTAATGACTTGTGACGGATAAGTCACTAGCCAAAGCACAAAAGGTTTCACAGTCAGACCTGCCCTTCCTTGTCACATTCTTTTTTTTTTCTTTTTTTACATCTTTTTTTTTTATTTTAAACCAAGATGGCAACGGTGGAAACACTAATGTAGAGGCTTCAAAACAGGATGTCAGAATCCAGTGGGAGACATCATGGTAGCTACATCCATCTTTTATACTGCTATGACTCCACTGCCATCCCTCCGACCTCCTATTGTGGATTTTATCACACTTTAAAGAACATCTGGCAATGTGGCAGTGGTGTTCCATCAGGGCAAGCAAGGCAAGCAGTGCTTGCTCTGTGAAATCTAGAAATGAACATCAATTAAAACCTACCAAAGTGAAAGCAATCTCTCTTAAAACACCATTCTCTCCCATAAACAATCTCCCATTGTCTGTTTGCATCCATCCAATAAATTATTCCCATCTTGTGCCGCAGTTGGCTATTGCTAGTTTGACTCTGCTTGCCTCTGAGCCATTGGAGTCTGTAGTTCATGTCCCCTGAACAAAGTCTGCAACTGGGCAAGCTGAGAGTCCAGCAGCTTTTACTGGTTGTTTGCACATGCAGATTGTGTATAAACCTGAAGTCTTTGACTGGAGACTGACAGGAGACCAGTGTACTATACAAGCTGGCACTGGCTCTACTTTCACTGCTCTGGTATCAGTTATAAGCTGCGTTATTGTACACATGCACAGACGGAAACAGAGGAAGCCTTAGCAAGTAAACAAGCAAATTATTCTGTGATTTATCATCTTAACACATAGGATTTTTTTTGGCCAGCATGTGTGATGCAGATGAGTTAACATGTAGCATCAAGAAACTGTTAATAATTCTTTTAGAACATTAGTAAGGAAAGGCTTTATGATGGAGAGGGGACATCAACTCCTGCCATGTATGGTTTAATAAAACAGGCAAATTAAACAGGTGCAGACTCCACCAGCATTTTCAGATTACCATCTATGAGAAATCACCTGGTTGACCGAATATAATAAATCAGTTCAGTTATTTTGCTAAGAAACTACCTTAGTTTTTTGTTAAAATTTTGAATCCCCCTGTAGATATTGACAGTTAACCACGAGACACAGTGCTCAAGCCTTTTAATTCAGCTGTGATTTTTTTTTTAATTTTATTAATATATTTTTAAATAGTTTTGTTTTTTTAAATAAACATGTAGGTTTTTTTTTTCTGAGCTCAATAAAAGCTGTTTTATAGAGATATGCGGTCCTCACAGGACAGCCACACCACAAACATGATTTTACTGTAGATTAAACAGAATATATTTAAACTGACCTCAACCTTAAATATCTGCAGCAGTAATACCGATCCATGTAACACAGCTGAGGAACAATTTTCTGCACAATAATTACTTTAACTTTTGATGCTTTGATACAGTTTTATGTGTTGTGAGGTGTTTTCATATTTCATATTTCTACTTTTTCTAAAGGAGCAGTTCTAAAAAATATTCCACTAGTCATTGTCAGCATCCCCTTTCTTGGGATATTGCTAGCATCATCTAACTTTGTGTGACTGCATTGTGTTAGTCAGACATAGGTCTTTTTTTCCCCTTTAATTTGTCAGCCATCTGTGACCTTAGCTGTGATACAAGCTTTTATCAAGAATCGTTTGGTCTTGTAAATTGGCTTTCTGAAAGCATTCATCAAAATCCCCTAATGATTGAATGCATCAAGTCCTTTGGGAATGAAGCAGTATGTCTCAAAAGGACACATCAAAGTTTATGTTGGCCTTGAAACTACAGCCACAAGGTTGCAGAAGATGCTTCAGCTGGTTCTTATTTTATTATTGTTTGCTCTGAAGATTAAATAAACAAGCTTTTTTTGAGCCCACAATAGCCAAGTTTAGCTGAATGCCATTAATCTCCCTGGCACATTTGGATCTGGATGCCAAATGAGATTTAAAAAGCTCACTCAATGGGGAAAAAAAAAAAAAAAAAAATTTACTTTTTTCTTCTTTCTTCTTTAGACAGCAAACCCTTTAACAACACTTAACGTTAAAATAAAAGAGGCAACATCTGTTTGAAAGGCAGTATGCTGCTCTATTCGGACGCTTGGCAAACAACACAGCTGAAGGAATGAATCGAACTAGGTGGGAGATATTTCTACCTTTCATCATTTCCCTCTCCCTACTACTAGAAATGAAAAGTGTGATTGAGCCCCACCTAACCAAAACAACGTAATTGAAATCTCATATCAGCATCAAGATTCCATTTTTGTTGCATGGTCTAGGTCTTGTCCTGATTTCCATATAAATCATAGAGAAACTTATTTTGCTTTTGTGGTTCTCCTGTGCACACTTCCACTGGTCTTAGTGGAGTATCTTTATTTGCACACATTGTGGACTTTGTGGATTGAACTTGTACATATTAAGGGATGCTGTCTGTATACACTGTAAGGGCAAGGATTGCATTTGTTGGAAAAACAAAAAGAGTTTAAATAAACTGTACAAACAACTTGAAGAAAACCTTTTCCCTGGGAGCAACTGGATCACATAGACCGATAAATAGACTGATTTTTAATTAAGCTCTGAAAAATTAAGCTGTCTGTGATTTTGTCAAAGTATCCTAAGTGGTGTAAACAACTTCCTGAGTGGCTGCCAAATGAAAGGCTAGTAGGAAGACATTCATAGGCATATAGACACAAATATGTGTTAAATAACTCACCAGCAGGTTCAAACTGAAAGTAGGTAGCTTTGTACTCTCCATAAAGAGTAAAGTTGACCATTTTGAATGCCATTTCAGTGTGATGACTGTCATTTGTGCAGATGTCCAAGTGAGTTCTTATGTTCATTAAAGTTATAAGTGCCTTGGAGCTGTCCATATTGACAGGGAAATCAGAGTTCAAATGCTCTGAAAGACTGTAAATGTCAGTAAACCCTCAGACCAGCTCAGCATGAGGAATAAGTGTGTTCACTTGGCTTCTTGTCACAACTGCCTACAGAAAACAAGAGCTTCTCTTGACATGTGTAAAAAACAGCAGGTTCCTTATTAGCCTACTTTTCAGGTTAGTGCTACATCTACAGAACATGTTCTTTTAGGGCACTGAACCAGTATTTGTTTTTTTCGTCATTTAACTAGGAAGTAGAACTCTAGAAGTTTAGACTCTCACTTCCTCGGGTCCTTGACCAAGACAAACAGCATAAACCTAACTGTGTTTGAACATCCATCCATACATTTTCAGGGGCTAGAGCCTAACCCAGCTGACATTGGGCAAAAAAGGCAGGTAGTCCATCACAGGGATTTATCACATCTACAGCAAAGCAACTTTAAGGTCACCTGTTAACTTAACATGCGTGTCTTCAGACTGTGGGGGAAAACCCACACAGGCACAGGGAGAACATGTAAATTCACACAGAATGGAACCAGCTGACTAAATATAAAGTTAGCAGTTCCTTATTAGTACCATAGTATGTGATTTTTGTGCCTTGGGCATGATACGTAAAATACTGAAACATGCTGTATGTGTCGGAATGTTTTATGAGAACATTTAGCATTAATCAGTGGGTTTTCTTGAACAGTTACTGAACTCGACAACAAGGGAATTGATCATTCCTCAACAGAAGGCAACCGATTAAAATTTATGAATCAAATCCAAAGTGCCTCCTAAAAGGTTGTAAACTGCTACATCTTTTTCTTAATTTTAAAACCACAGAACTGTGACCTGAACTTAGGGTGAGCAAGATATTTAAACAATATTGGACAGCTTAATGATTCTATCACACTAAAGAGATAAATCTTTTATGGGTTTTGTTATCAGCTTCTTGTTATTCTCAGAAAATAACTTTGTGCACTCCTATAACTCCTCATTTCTTGGGGTAACTCCAGATATTTCACCTTCATTGCATCACTTGCTCAATCTCTGTTCGATGATGTTTTCCTCTGGAATACAGATTGACAAATATTAATATAACTGTCCCAAGTAATAACTTTAATTCAAAATTCCACTGTTGTCATACTGCTGCCTTTCCAATCCATAAACCACATTGCCAGTGTGCTTTTTTATTAGCTTATGCAGCCTCACCTGTTGTTACCCCGATCGCATGATAAATGGCTTTCATATGGTTAGTAGCACAGCAAGATATACTGCAGGTAATAAGATGTGCATCTCTCCGGAGCCAAAGGAGGGAAATTAATTAGCAAAAACAACCACAGACACAAATCTTAGTAAGCCCATGCAGAAACATCGCTCACCACAGCAGATAAATGCATCAAAGCTTCTTTATTTGCCTTTTTTTTTTTGTTAATGCTTTTCATGTCTGTGAAACATGACTCACTTGAAAAGCAGCAACGCTAACAAGCTTTATAGTTCTCACTGATTACCTGCTTTATTTTGCTGTTCCTTCCTGTCTAAGCATGATATTGTTAATTTAACAGTGTGAATCAATGCAATTGGAATGGACTGAAAAGTGAATAATTTAGTAACACAAAACAAACTGAGTGTGTCTGTGCTAAAACAGAAGAACTGGGAGGTGTGCTGAATCATTTAGGACCCTTCTTAAACAAATTTGAAAGAAGACAGCACTTAATGAGATGCAGCTAGGGATTCAGCGGTCATGGTATTATTTTTCTACAATTCGATCCCATAAAAAATGAGCAGCTGTCATTGCAAACATTGATTTATTCCCTCAGGTATGCATTAGTTTCAGAGCCGGTACTTCTTAATGGCAAGCTGCCAGAGATTAACTACAGCATATCAATATGCTTCGTATAGAGACATCCTCATTGGATTTCTTCTTCCTTTGCTGTCTCAGCTATGGCTCTGCTTTCGTTACATTCATTTCTGTCGGCTTTGTGGAAGGGTAAGCCTGTAGTCAATGTCACCGTCACTTACTGTAGCTTAACTTTGTCTGTCACAGAGCTGAAATTTAATCTGTATAGCCAAATCCAGATGGAATTATGAGGAAAAAGGGGTTCATTTTTTTTGTATTATTCATTGATGTAAATTATCTGTGAGCAATATTGGTTTTTTTTTAGGTGCCCGGTGAGTGTATAACCCATTCTGGGTTGAACCCGTTTTTTGCCTTCAGAACTGCCTTAATTGTTCATGGCACAGATTCAACAAGGTGCTGGAAACATTCCTCAGAGATTTTGGTCCATATTGACATGATAGCATCACACAGTTGCTGCAGATTTGTCAGCTGCGCGTCCATGATGAAAATCTCCCATTCCACCACATCCCAAAGGTGCTCTGTTGGAGGCCATTTGAGTACAGTGAACTCACTGTCATGTTGAAGAAACCAGTTTGAGATGATTTGATCATTGTAACACGGTGTGTTATCCTGCTGGAAGCAGCCATCAAAAGATGGATAAACTGTGGTCATAAAGGGATGGACGTGGTCAGCAACAATAAGTAGGCCGCGGTGTTTAAATGATGTTCAGTTGGTACTAAGGGGCCCAAATTGTGCCAAGAAAATATCCCCAACATCATTACACTATCACCAACAGCCTGAACCGTTGATGGATTGCAGGATGGATCCATGCTTTCATGTTGTTTACATGAAATTCTGATCCTACCATCCAAAAGTTGCAGGAGAAATTGAAACTCATCAGACCAGGCAATGTTTTTTTTGTCTTCTGTTGTCCAATTTTGGTGCGCCGGTGCAAATTGTAGCCTCAGTTTCCTGTTCTTAGCTGACAGGAGTGGCACCTGGTGTGGTCTTCTGCTGCTGTAGCCCATCTGTTTCGAGGTTCAAAGTGTTGTACATTCAGAGATGCTCTTCTGCATACTTTTGTTGTAACGAGTATTTATTTGAGTTACTATTGCCTTCCTATCAGCTCGAAGCAGTTTGGCCATTCTCCTCTGACCTCCGAAATCAACAAGGCATTTCAGCCCAGAGAACTACTGCTCACTGGATATTTTCTCTTTTTCTCTGTAAACCCTAGGGATGGTTGTGTGGGAAAATCCCAGTAGATCAGCAGTTTCTGAAATACTCAGACCAGCCCATCTGGCACCAACAACCATTGCCATGCTCAAAGTCACTGAAATCACTTTTCTTCCCCATTCTGATGCTCGCTTTGACCTTCAGCAGGTTGTCTCGACCATGTCTACACGCCTAAATTCACTGAGTTGCTGCCTTGTGATTGACTGATTAGATATTTGCTTTAAAGAGCAGTTGAACAGGTGAACCCCAGTGAGTGTAGTTAGTCATTTACAGATGTCTTGATGCATGCTCAATAATCCAGGTAAGGAAATCCCACAGAGTTGATTCTGTTCATACAGAACTTTCTGGGATTTACAGACTCAGTTTAGTAAAATGTCAAACCCAGCCACCAACCATTATAATCAAATCACTGTCCTATATTTTGTTTTTTTTTTTGTTTTTTTAATTATCTTAGCATAGAACATTTGGCAGTTTAGTTATAGTTGAAAAATAGGTTAACACAACAAAACAGTAAATGCCGAAGACAGTGAATATCTTTGGTTATTTGTTAAATAACAGAAGCCCAAACAGGATTTCCTTAAAATCTAAAGATGTTTCCCTCTGTCTTCTTATCGTGTATATTCAGTGTGTTTTATTACAATGGCCCATCATAACATCTTGTGGGATTTAACCCGCCTGAGGGACTGTTGTCACCTTAACTGTAATGGATCCCATGGTGCAGTGGGCTGCAGCACGACGTAGTATCTGTATTGTAGTATTGTAGTATGTAGTACTGTAGGGTCTTTACCCTAAAATATAAAGCGCCTTGAGGCGACTGCTGTTGTGATTTAGCGCTATATAAATAAAACTGAACTGAATTGAATAGTATCTGAGCAGTTAAATTAGAAAGTGACTGCTCAGAAGCTTTCGTGTCAGCCTGTTTTCATTCTCATTTGAGGTGCTCTTTACTAGTCAGGACATTTTGCAGTATGATTGACACACAAATCATGTGCAAATGAAATGAAACCCAGAGGAGCCTCTGTGGACAGGAGTCAGGTATTGGACCACCTTCAAGGGGCGGATAGAAACAACAGGGAATTGGGGCTGAAATTAATACTGCTTTTGAGGGGGAAAAGAATCCCAACACGGCTGCCTGGGAGGGGTTTAAAAATAACAAATAGCTCAATAATTATGACAGTTACACTAATTAAAATTTCTTCTTGAACCCTGGAGAAATTAAACCTGACTGACTCCGGCCCAGTCTTACCACTTATGTCTGGTTGGATGCAGTATGTAAAGTATGATCACTCTGAGGACTAAATTAAACTGTACTGTGTTGTTAAGTCCTGGAGTCCAAAAGTATACCCGAGTTACATATACTGGTCATCTGTATGACTCCACAAATGAATGAGCAAAAGGCTGTTTTATTTTACAGCTTTCATATCTCAACCCAAACTCACAGCAAAATGTGTAATGGTTCCTAAATATTTAATCTTCATTTTAAAACATACATACATTGGGTGGGTGTCGTGGTTGACATGTCTCTGCAATGTTGCATGGAGGGTGTGCTCCAACTACAGGGGGATCACACTCCTCAGCCTCCTTGGGAAGGTCTATGCCAGGGTACTGGAGAGGAGAGTCTGTCCGTTCATCAAAGCCTCAGGAGGAACAATGCGGTTTTTGTCCTGGTCACGGCACGATCCAGTGCTTTATCCTCTCAAGGACATTCAAGGGTGTGTGGGAGTTTTCCCCCAATCAGTCTACATGTGTTTTTGCACTTGGAGAAGTCACCTGACCGCGTTGCTCAGGATATCCTGTGGGGGGTGCTTCAGGAGTATAGGCTATCAACCGTTGGATACAACCGTTGTTGTGGGCCATTCAGTCCCTGTACAACCGCAGTGAGAGCTCGGTCCACGTTGCTGGCAATAAGTCAGACTCGTTCCCTGTGGGTGTTGAACTCTGCCAGGGCTTCCCTTTGTCACTGATTCTGTTAGTAAATAAATTCTGTTCTGTTTGTTTATGGAGAGAATTTCTAGGCATAGCCAGGTGGTGGGGGGTCTCCATTTTGGTGGCCTCAAAATCTTATCTTTGCTTTTTGCAGATGATGTGGTTCTGTTGGCTTCATCAGGTGATGACCTTCAGCTCACACTGGAGTGGTTCACAGCTGAGTGTGAAGCGGCGGGAATGAGAATTAGCACCTCCAAGTCCGAGGCCATGGTAGGCCAGAATAGGATGGAGTGCCCAGAAGTTGCTGCCCCAAGTGGAGGAAATTAAGTATCTCTTGTTCACTGGTGAGGGGAGAGTGGAGCAGGAGACTGACAGACTGATTGGTGTGGACACTGCACTGGCCTGTTGTGGTAAAGAGAGAGCTGAGCATGAAAGCAAAGCTGTTGATTTACCGGTTGATCTGTGTTCCTACCCTCACCTATGGCCACAAGCTCTGAATAGTGACCAAAAAAAAATTTGATCACGGATACAAGCAGCGGAAATGAATGGTGGCTAGGCTTTCCCTTAGAAAAAGCATGAGAAGCTCGGTCATTCGGGAAGGACTCTTCCACACTGAAAGGAGTCAAGTGCAGTGGTTCGGGCATCTGACTAGGGTTCATCCTGGACAGATCCTAGGCAAGGTGTTTTAGGCATGTCCTAAAAGGAGGAGGTGGCAAGGTGAGGGAGAGCTGGGCTTCTCTGCTTACACTGCTGCCCCCACAACACGAACCCAGAGAAGTGGCAGAAAATGGATGGATGGATATATACGTTTCCCTGTTACATCACTATTTTATAGCAAACACAAGTAAAAATAAATAAATAAATAGAAATTAAAAACAGGGACTAAAATTACAAAATAGAATGACAATATGAAAATGAAACCTTCAAACAACACAAAACAAGAAAGCAGAGAAACACAGTGCAGCTGCAACTGAGTTGCTCAAGAAAAATACTACCTTCTGGAGCTAGTTTGTCAGAAGCAACACCGCAACTGTGTTTGAAATAACTGAGAGATAGGAATTCTTCTGCAGTCTGATGAAAAGCCTGGTCAAAGAGAGCTGTCTGGAAATGGGGACAATTTGTCTAAAGTTGCAAATGTCAGATCATGATTTTACCCAGGATATTCATCGAGGTGATTTAATAGTTTTTTATTATTTGAAAATGAAACAGAATAGGCAGCTCAGACAATATGCAAAATTAAGAAATCAGATCCGAAATTAGAATAAAAATGTTACTTTGGAGCCAGTGAATATAAATTTAAAATTATGGATCACACTTCACACATGCACACAGAACAGAGTGCCACAAAATACACTGGACTATTAGCTCCATACTATTAACTAACAGCATTTTGTGATGGGATAGAAACTTCTGTTGCGGGTCTTTGCAATTACAATATTACAATAATTACAATTATGTCATCATGCTTGATGACATCATTGCAAAAATCATTGCAAAAAACAACAAAAAAAACCAACAACTCCTCTTCCTATGTTTTCAGTGTTTTCATTCTTCTATAGTAACACAATGCAATTGCCCATACTAATGTAATTTAGCCATGTGATTACAAAGCATGGCATTGCAGAAGAGCACTGGATGAGTTCAGCAACCTTGTGGCTGGTCTTTATCGCCCTCATAATAACAAAGGAGAGAGTAATTCTATTGATAATGAAATCTGACTCAATATATTCACCACACTACTTGCCATTCTGTGCACACTCTGCTCCGTGTGTCACTTTTTGGAGTAAATTAATCATTCCAGCTGTTATTTACATCCAGTGTGTCCACTGTTGTATCAGCCAAATTATTGTCATAAATCTCACTAATTCTGGAATCTCTCCAGCTTGGATAAGTCATGGGCCTGCATGAGCTTAACCTCATCAAAACTTCTAGTCTAGAGATGTTTTCTCCTCCTGTTTGTGTTGATAAAAGCCAACGGTATTGATACAAGGCTTTACAGGAGTTTAATGAGCCCTTTCTTCCCATGAAATATCCCAGATGATTAAACACACAACTAAATAAGCTTACTGAAACACTATAAATGCAAATTTGGGTGGCTGCAATGCAAATAGTGTTCAATTTCCACTTGTAGAAAGCCATATCCTGACTTGTTTCTTTCTTAATTAAAAGAGAAGCCTGATATTGTTCTCTTCTAATTGATAGAAGGAACCAAAAGTTCACACATAAAAAGGCTCCCTAACCAATATTTGCTACATTAGATACATGCCCTACCTGCTTATGTACAAGGCCAGGGCAGGTAGTCCAGGTCTCCAGCTTGTATCCTTCTGAACAAATTTTATTATTTTGCACACATTTGAAAAGTACCAGATTTACATGCATCCAATCTATTTCTGCAATCTGCGTGTAATTAGTACAAAATTTACTCAGGTAGCAGCCAAATTCATAGTCAGCCACTGGGACTGCCCTTTAGCTACATTCTGAGTGAAGGAGAGCTCAAATGGTGCCGATTAGTGCTGGGATTTGACTGAGATCAGCAATGTCAGAAAGAATGATAATGTTGGTGCTGCATAGCAAAAATGATTAGGAAATTAATGAGATTCCTAAATAATTTAAAAGAGTGACTTGTGAAAACTTTATGAAAACTTTTTTCTGTGTTGTGTTTATAGAAGATTTGTTTTAAAAGCATCAAAAAAGAAGTCAACAAGCATCAAACTCTAAGTTAAATTCCTGTGAAACTGTTTAGAAAATGGGTCAGATCGTAGCAGCTGAAGGATATCATTAACTCTTTCCCCCTTGGACGCCTTCTAGAAGTAACCCTTATACAGCTTACTAGGGCTACCCTTGGAAAAACCCAGATAATGGTCGTCAAACCACATCTACATTGATATAGACTGAGGTGTCAAAACTCGTCATTAAGGGTACAGGGGAGGTCGTCAGATGTCGTCTTTATGAGGGAAAGAGTTATAATGCAAGAAGAATCTTTGAATCTTATGAATCCTATTCTTACAGTCATCTAATGTCCAATAAAAAAAGACTTTGATACAGCTTTAAGCTAAATGCTAACACCACCCATACGGATAAAAAACAGAAAAATATTGTAAAAATTATGGTTTTATGTATATTATATATATATATATTCATAGGACTTACCTTATATGAACAGGATATGTGTTCTCATCTCATCGCATTACTGTCTATTACCCTGTTACTATTACTATTACACTCCACCCAACAGTTTATGACAATTACATGATGCAGTATGGTCAGATGGCACCTGTGGCACCTGTCATGGCATCTCTTCATTAAAGACACAGTGCTTTTTAGTGTTGGTCACTGAATTTACCAGTCTCAGCAATTTTGGCAGCCAAGAAATAAAAGCCCATGTTAGGGTGGTGGTGGCATAGGTTGCAGGTTCATCAGCCAAGAGACCATGGTTTGTGCCATGTTTGGTCCTCTATATTTTGCACTTAGTTTTTGCTTTTTTCTACCTCCTGAGTAGTTTCATTTTCACTTGCTTTTTTACTTTTGTCTTTACCCACTACTTTGGTTTAGGCACTAAAAACTACTTGGCTAGGGTGTAAGGGAAAAGGTTTTGGTTTGGCGTAACCTTTAGCAGTCATAAATGACAAGTTGGAAGTGACAGCCTTTTTTCATTAATGCCTTAACCCTGCACATCACACACCAAAGGACATCTTGTGGACAACTGAGACACACCAGAGACTCTGACAAACATCCATTTCAGCTCCGCTGCCACAAGGACAGATACAGAAAATCTTTCTTTATTGAATAATATTTCTGTTTGGGTCTGGTTTGTTGAGCTGTTCACTTTTTCTATTTTTTCTTATTAAGCTCTTTTGTGTATTTTATTTACCTTTTTGAGCTATCTTGTTTTGTGATATTGTAGTTTGTTTGTGTTTTTTAATTGAGCTAAGTTCTTTTTCATGTTTTGGCTGCTGTGACACAATAATTTCCCAACTTTGGGATATCCATCCATTCGTTCATTTACTTAACCACTTACTTTCAGCCAATTTAGAATGACCACTTTACATAACATGCACGCTTTTGCACTGTGGGAGGAAACCAGAGTACCTGAGAAGAACCCAAGCAGGCACAGGGACAACATGCAAATTCCACACAGAAAAGCCCCAGCTGGTCGGTGAATTCAAACCCAGGACTCTCACTGTGAGGCAACAGTGGATAGGATAAATAAAGTTTATTTTATCTTATTTTAGAAGAACAAGACAAGACAAGACTTATTTGTAAAACAAGGAAGTTCTGACAAGCCGTTCTTTGACTCAGGAAAGAGAAGCAGGCTTGGCTTGTTGGCTTTTGGGGGGGCAGAACTGCTGACATCCTCTGTGGAATGGATGAGATTTGTCCTGACATGCTAACTGCTGTGGATATGGTGGGGCTGTCTTGGATGACATGCCTCTTTAATGTTGCGTGGAGGTCTGGGACAGTACCTGTGGAGTAGTAGACCAGGTTGGTGGTTCTCATTTTCAAAAAGGGAAACTGGAGGGCTCCAATTATTGGGTTATCACACTGTTCAACCTCCCCAGGAAAATTTATTCCAGGTTGCTGGAAAGGAGGCTCCGGCCAACTGTTGAACCTTGGATTCAGGAGGAGCTATGCGGATTCTGTCCTGGCCAGAACAGTGGACCAGAACTTCACCCTTGCGAGACTTCTGAATGGGTCATAGAAGTTTGACCATCCAGTCTGCATGTGTTTTGTGGACTCAAAGAAGGCTTGCAACCGGATCCTCCAGGAGCACCTGTGCGGTGTACTGCAGGAGTATGGGGTTCCAGGTTCTTTGTTACGGGCCATCAGGTCTTTGTATAACCAAAGTGAGAGCTGTGTCTGTCCTTGGCACATTTCAAGAATGTTTTCTGTGGTTGTTAGACCCCACCAGAGAGACACAAAGACACTGTACATTGCAAAACTACACAATTTCTAAAACAAAGTTAAGAGAAGTATAAGAAAAGACAAAACATACACTGCGCAAAAGCTGAACTGGGACAAAATATGTTGCTCCCAACATAAATAGGTTTGTCTTTGTCTTAGTTGGCAAACCTCAGGTGAACAGGTAGGGCATTCCACAGGTCGGGCACCATGGTCTCAAAGGCTCTGTCACTGCATGTCCGTAGAAGGGTGCATGGAACAGACAATAATTTCAGATTATGTTAAATTGCGAGGAAACCCTGAGTTAGACCCAAAACCTGCTGGAGATATATATATATATATATATATATATATATATATATATATATTATATATCTCATCTGGCTCGGGAGCACCTTGGAATCCCCCAGGAGGAACTGGAAAATGCTGCTGGTGTGAAAGACATCTGGAATACTCTGTTTACCTGCTGCCACCATGACCCAGCATCAGATAAGCAGAAGATAATGGCTGGATGGATATAAAACATAATA
>VUQI01028667.1:0-17375 GCA_015106735.1 Paratilapia polleni | reverse complement strand
TTAAAAAAATAGCAAATGTTATTAACTAAACAACAACTTTTTTTTTTATATTACTTTCCATATGAGAGCACCAAACAGAAATATAGATGAGACTAATAGGAAGTTCATTTATTTTCAGGTTGACCTGATACAGGTGTAGGAGATCACCAAAGCTTTTACACCAGATTTCAAGATGTCATGGAAAAGCTTGAGACCTTTCAATCACAAGCACAAATATCAACTCCTTGGTGGCAATGGAATTTACAAACACGGAATAAAAAAACTATGCAGAGCTGCTATAATACGTTTTCCCCTATGAATCTGAACATTAAAACCTTGGAACTTTTCAACTTTCCTATGTGCAACAACTCAGAATGATGCACGGTAATGTTGGATTGCCTAATCTGGCTTTAATGCTGCTGTTGTGCATCTAATACAAATCAGAGCCCATAGATGTGAATTCAGAGCTCATAACTGTATTTATTTGTGGAAAAGAGCTTGAAACTTCTTATGCACTGGTAAAACTTCTCTGTATCAGTATTAGATTTGGACAGCGTAGCCTGATGGCATCCTGCGCTAATTCCTTAAAGTACTTATATGCCAACAGAATCCTTAAATGCTTTGACTTCCAGCCAAAAGGTGTCAATCACCCGAGAAGCCTGTTGAAAGCACTTTTCTCCACGAGCTCTATAAGCTGTCAGGAGTGTGTAAGGAAGCACTCTATCTTCCCATGTCCTCTGTCTCCCACAAAAAGCACTTGTCCACAGTTTTAATTTCCATTTGAACAAGTAGAACTAAGTGCATATAAAGGCTATTTGAGTTATTCTTACACATCTTACCCACTATCCCTGATAAATACTAGTGTTTAACATTAAGTACATGACTAAATCATAGTGTAGTGAATCCTCTTGATCCATTCATTCTGCCAGCACCACCCATCAGCCAGAGCTTGATGATAACAATTTCAGTGACAAAGCCCTGTTATTAAGATCCCCACAGGTATGCAAATAACACAGAACAATAGCACATGTGAAGCAAAGAATTAAGTTTAAAAGGCAACGTGCTGCACCGGACATAACATGCTGCATGATATAAAAGTCCAAGCAGACTATCAGTTGCATCAAAGCTTCAGCTGATGCCACCATCAAAAACTGATCCTAATTCCAATGGAAGAAGGCAAAAGGAGATTGTCTTTGTGGTTTGATTTCAGGGACTAACATGAAATGAGCTCATTTAACCTGACAAAAACAGAGAAGTGAACCATCGTTATTCTCTCAAATGCAAAGAATTTTATCATTATAAAAACACAACAGATTTTCACCACAGTCATGTTTTTGCTAGCACTTGGAAAAATACAAACTACTGGATGTACAAATCGTCATGTTAACCAACCACTGTTAATACATTGAATATAGCTGCTCCAAATAAGCCTGTCTGTGATTAAAGTTTGAACTCACAAAGTATTTGATTGGAGGCTTAAGGAAGCTGCTGCACAAGCACTAATGAAACATCCACAGTTGTAGATGTATGTTTTGTTCTTGTGGCATTTTTCTCATCTATATTCTGGGTGTCAAAGAATAAATTGCTTCAGTAATGTGCCCCTTTAGTGCAGCATTTGCTTTTCACCCTGCAGTCCTCAGCCTGCTCATACAGAAATAGTGAAAGTTTCTAACATCACTTGGTCTCCTGCTCCAGTTTGTTTAGAGCAAGGCTTCTTCCAAAACCACAAATGCTTAGATTACACCAACCTCTGATTTAATAGCTTTGACCTCATTAAATGCTGTGACCAGCAAGGGTCACTGTATACCAGCGGAGCTGCTGGAAAGCTTAGCCCACGATTTGAAAATACAAAGCTGACCTTCTGTGCAGAGAACATGGCAAAAAAATAAATAAAAATCCAAACATTTGGACTTGACCTGTGCTTTCAGCATGTTCAACAAGTTTTATTAAACGAGATGAAGGGTCTCAAAACATACAAGTTCTAACATTAAATTAAAAAATGGAAGCAGGGTTAAACTTGATACCATTTTACTTTCTGTCTTGCATATTTTATATTAGGAAAAAAAAGCTGATTGTGGTAACTCATTTGTCACAGCTAAGCTTCCATGTCTAGCTAAAATAGACAAGACATGTAAACATATCAAGGCATCAAACTGTGTTCATGAAAACATGGAATTAAAGGGGTCTGTCCATTTCTAATAGGTCTGTTTATTTGCTTACTAGTATACAATATCCTGCTGTGGGCTGTATGATTCATTGGTGTAGCAGAAATAGAGTAAGGTTGGAAACTCCTGTGTTTTCGGAGAGCTAATTTGCATTCATGTGTGCTACAGCAACAAGCTATGGTTTACCAAAGAGCTCAGACAAGAGAAGACACATTGAGGGAGCTCACAAGGCAGAAAATCGAGAGGAATATAGAGCAGCAAACATCCAGTTCAACAAGGAAATGAGAATACAAGGTTTTTTCTCTACCCAAATCAAACCACAGACTCTAGCTGCAGGTTTCACTTTAAGGGTCTGATTAATATTGTTTTGTCTTCCTAATAACATTTCAGTGTTGTACTGTCAATGCTCTTCAGAATTTGCTCTCTGAATTCAAAGAGCCAAAGGAGCTTCCATGATGAATACAGTATGTGTACACTAGTAACAAGGATCAGGAAAGTGCAATGCTGTGGTGTGAGGTCCTAAGCTGTGCCTGGCTGTCACTCTTACTATGGTCTGTAGGCTCAGAAAAACTAAAGGATTTAAAATCACAGTGCAGAAAACATAAAACAACACTGCAGATTATTAATGGTTTGATCTTTGAGTCATGCTATTTAGGCATAAACCTTCAACTATCATTGCATGCCCTACCTTCTGTCAAATCTTACCGGATCGAAAAAAGATGGATGTAGCCACCAACTCAGTTTTTTTTTTCTTTCTATAAGACCCCCACCCCCACCAGGCAGTGTACTCTTACTGCCAGTCCCAAGTGGATAAATGGGGAGGGTTGCACCAGGAAGGGCATCTGACATAACATCCAAATCAAACAAGGGGATCACCAGTAAGATTTCCATACCAGATCGGCTAGGGTCCAGGTTAACAAGGAGAAACTATGCTACTGTTGGCCAAAGACAGAAGATGATGCTAGGGATAGGGTGAGATGGAGGCAGATGATCTGCTGTGGCAACCTCTAAAGGGAGGGGCTGAAAGAAGAAGAAAAGGAAGAAGAAGGATGTAGTGAAGTCCCGTTGTGAAGCCTCATGCTGAGCCATCTTGGTGTTTTAAAAATGAACATGATGAGTGCAGGGCGGATCTGACTGTGAAAGCAAGGGACACTGCACGCTCATTGGCTAACGAATTGTCAATCACATGAGCATACTGTTCTTTATTTTTTACAAACCTAAAAATGACCATAATGTAAAAATTAACCTCATGTTTTATTGACTATGCCTTGAAACTATCTACTGAGTCCATAAACTCAAATCAAATGTGTTTAGTGAGGTCACAGACCAAGGGAGCTGAGATCTGTTTTCTCACGGACATTTATACAATCAGAAGTCTTTGCAACAAGAGGAGTCTCCCCCTGATGGTCAGAATGCAGATAAAGACACTTCCACATTGGCTTCACTTTTCAGACCAAGAGCTACATCCATCTTTTGTATACTCTCTATGGTGAAACCATAGTAAGTCAATCTCAGTCTATTGACCTTTGGTTCCTTCTTGAACTTGGCCTCTGTTACATTCAGACCTTTAGTTTGCATTTTATTATCTGTTGTATTCAATCATTAGGTCACAGCAGACGCGTGAAGGCTCACAGGGTATGGCAACTTAATAACTCCTCTTAACGTGAATTTAGAGGAGTGCGTTGTGTATCAGCGAGCAGTGGTGCGGCTGGACTCAAACATGGTCACTGGTTATCAGAGCAGCAGTTTTTGCTCCATATTTAGCACCATGCTGCAGCATTCTGAATTTTTGGGATGGAAAAAAACAGTCATGAGTGCTCTGCACCATGAGTTCCCCAATAAGAAACTGATGTCCCTGAGTGGTAATGCACACTAGATAACGTGCTTGGTCAGTGTGTGACTTTGATTCTAGAACAAAGATTACCAGCCATGGGGAACTTTTTCTGTAATTTGACTGAGAAAGTATTGGAGAATCTGGGATCTACCTCTACAAACCCACGGTGGGCATTATTCTACATCCTCACTGCTCTGTGTAAAACATCAGAATGAAAAGGATGAAAAGGAGAACAGATGTTGTATAAAATTGATTGGATTTACCCCACATTATAAGAATTCCAAGGACTCCTGCATGTTAGTATGAATGCTAATGTAGAGGGTACTGTAATTATAACACCTACGATTTCTTAGCTACACATATTTTAGGCAGTGTGTGAATGTGGTACTGTATATTCTTATGCCTTCAAGAGATAAAATGATTGACAGCATATCTGTGGATTCTGTGGTATTCAACATACATGCACATACACAGAAAAACATTACCCTCTCTGATTGTTCAAAAAAGAACAAAAACGTCATCTCACTTGTGCAGAAGCACAACAGACTGCTGCTGTGGCCCGCACTTCTTTGCCCTCACCTCTGTCCCTATCTCATTTCCCCTCCTCCCCTGCATGGCCACAAAACAACCCAATTGTGATGATGCTGGGTCAGACAAAAAAAAGAGCCAGGGCTGAACAGAGGTTACACAGGTGCTGTACTAGCTTTGGTATTCTAAAGGAGTTTTTGACCAACTCTCGTAAACATGAAAAATTCCTATCAGCTTCCAGACACTTACAGCCCCATTCTCTAAAAGTTTAACTAGATCATGGGCTTTCTGTTGGGTTATGGACCTTTACAATAGTGAATCCACCCCTTCTCCACTGAATTCCTCAAACTGCCATATTTCATCAGTCCGGGATCCTCAGTGCATCCCAGAGCTCATTTTGTGATGAAATGTTGTAATTTAGTTTCTTGGTCTAGCCAGATTTTTACCCAGCCTACCTCGTCTACTTCTATTCCAGTCCCTGATTTTCTATATTCTCCCAAATTACTTCTTGGGTCTCCATGATAGAGAGCGATAGCAAGTTCTTCTCTGTGTAGAAGAAAAGTGATAGTGAAGAGAGAAAAAGGCCTCAAAGTTGTAGCAATTTGTTTGAATTACAAAAAAAAAAAAAGCTATTGCAGAGTGTTTTGTTTTTCACATGCTGCAGATAACAGAGCCACAGAAAAGGTTGCTGTACATGGTTGCACGTTTTATTTTAATATATCAACAATCACATTTTCCCCCATGTGGAAAAAAAACCCAATTTATTGCTAAATCACAGTAAAATTAAATGAAATGAGAAAAACTGATTACTCAGAAATAAGATTGCAATACCTATAAGTAGTGGCAATAACATAAACCTAAAGGATTGTTCATTATCCACGAAAAAAAAGAAAGTGGAAATGCAGAATAAGGAAAATAAAATCACAACAACTGGACCAATTAAAATGGGTCTAGACAAAAAATTTAAATACACTTTGAAAATAAAACATTAAAAATATTTTTTTTCAGTATTATAATTTCAGTGTTGTTTACATAAATATTTACTTTATTAAAAATCAATGTTATCTTATCTTATCTTATCTGTACCCACACATTTACTGACTTGCAAATCCCTGTAGATGCCTGCCGTCTCCGTTTTAACAAGGTAAACAAAGGATTACAAAAAGATTACATTATAACACATGTTTTCCTCCTGTTAGATTGTTCTCTATACACGGGCAACAGGAGTGACATGCATAAAGTCCAGTAGGAGTGATTCTATGGTGAGATCCTATGTAAGTCTTAATGCATCATTTCATGGAAATTTATCCAACAGCTGTTGACTTTAATCTGGAGTGATGGACTAGCCCATTTAGGGCAGGTACTTCTTTAATTGCTGATGGATGTTTGTCACCCACCAGTATGGCTCAGCCTCCTCTGAGGTAAGACTGCATAATATTATTTAAACGAGGTACTCAGCTCAGAGCTTCCAGTAGTCAAACATGATAATGTTGACAGGAATGCCCCGAAGAAGCCAAAAGCTATCCTCTCAGTCCCGACCTTTTGTTTGCTCTCAAACATCGCTAGGTCCTGTAAACTCAGAGCCAAGCTTTTCTTGGAGTATGCAAAAATATACTGATCTTAGGTAACTGACAAGCAAACTTCCTGAAAAGTGGAATACCTGTAGTTTGCAGATATTCACCTGATATTTCTGTTTTCTTAACACCGGAAATTCCACAAGACAAAAATTGCTGGCTGGCTTAATGCTGCATCCTTTCAATTGTTCGTGGTGTTCTAATTTTCACAAGTGCTTTTTCAAAGTGTCCGAATCAAGTGACCCTACATTTTTGGAAGGCTATATTTTTTTTTAAACATGTTTTAAAGTTGTACTGTCCTTTTCAACACAGTGTTATTGTCAGGGACTCAAATTTAAAGGAGGAGAAACCCAGTTTGACAATGGCAACGCTGCACAGCTTCACTTCAGTGGCACTGAGGAATTAACAGTAACTAACTGAACAGTTTGTCTAATGGAAACAAAGAGGCTGAAGTAAGCAGGTGAGTTGTGTACCTTTTATTGCTAAACTTTACTATAAAATTTAAGAATCTCTAATATGTGATGTTTTTGATTTGTATGATTGTAACATTTTGTCATTTTGATGTCTGGATGCTGTTAGATGGATGTATTAAACATTTATTCACCAGATAATCTAAATCATCTTTCAGTGTTGAATAGTTGGATCATTAGTGAAACTGTTGCTTTGTTGTTGCTGTTGAAGCATCACTTTGATATTTAACTGTTACAAACACAGTACATTACTTGTATACAGTTTTGCATGTTTGGTTTATAAAGAGCACTTGTCATATTCGGAAAGACGCATTTTCTGTCTTTCTTCAGAAAGAATTCTTTTTTGCTAACTGCGGTTGCATCAGTGTGGCATCATCCCTTCACTGCTGAATTTTCTTCCTAACAATGTCCATGCTCTTCCTAAATTGAGGAGCTGACATTCTGAAGTCACTTTCGTGGCTTTTTTTTCCCAGCAGCACTGGCAGGTCCATGGCTGCCAGGTGTTGAGAAAAAGAAGGGGGAAAAGACTAAGAAGTTTCAAAAACTGCACAATTTCATATTTTTCAAGTTTTTGCCAGTACCACAATGACTTACTAACTTGCTTTGGCTTTACAGTGCATTTTATCTACTTTTAAACAGCACGTCCCATCTGCAACACACTGCATGAAAACCTTTTGATGTTTTCTGCTGCAACCAGTGCTTCAGTGTTATATAAATGTCCTCCAATGTGTCAGCATTTGGTACCAATTAACCAGGTTTATTTGTCTGTGTGCCCATTGTGCTTGGTGAGTAAAAGTGTTTTGGACTCCAGTGTGGAATTATGAGTAGGCCTTTGAAAATTCTGATTCCAGTTTGATCATTGAACATCACTGCATTAAATGACTGCTGTGACTTCTATGATAATTACAGGGTTGTGAAACTTCACACCCACTATAGAAACGAGACACCCATGCAAGATGCTGCAATACGCTTTTCAATAAATGGCTCAAAAAGGCTCTCCCAATACCCCAGTTTACTATTAAGTGGGTTGTTAAGAAAAGGTTAAATGATGAATAGCTTTAGTATCTCTTATTGCATTTATTGCAGATGTTATTGGTAGTATTTGCTCTGTTACATTGTGATTGTGTATGATGTGATGTATTTACCTGTGTTGCTTTGTCATTCTATAGGTGTGTTCTGATCAACATGGAAGGCATGCTGCTGTTGAAACATTACTTTATAAGCTAAGCCTTGGCTGAAAACCAAAGCTGATGAGGTCTTACAAAGACTCAGTACTTTGAAGACCCTGGCTTAGCAGCAATAGGTAGGGCAATCACAAACATTTCTAAAATAAATCCGTTTTAAAATACATTTTAAAGACAGGATTTCATGGAATGCTTCTTTATCTCTTAACTTTTACTTCTGTTTTTTTCTGCTGCCATCCCTACACCACTTTTTTTTTGTTTTTTTTTTTGTTTGTTTTGCAGTCTTGTGGGTCAACAGACTGGCTTGCAACCTCAAGGTTCAAGGTTTAATCTTGCAGCAGTCATTGTCCATCAACAGATATGTGTCCTGAGCAAGTAACCCCAAGCAAGAGATTGACCCCAGATAGGATCCCTCAATGTGCATTGCCTTTGGTATGAATATGAATCTTAATTCTGTATTGCACCATGATACCAAGACAAATTCCTTGTTTGTGTACAAACTTGGCAATAAAAATAATTCTGATTCTGATTCTGATTCTGAACTAAATCTTAAGTACGTGATGGTCTTTACAGATAGTTCACATATGAAACAGCCATTGACATTTTCAAATATGAAATTACTGTATGTAATTCTAAATTACAAACAGTAATTTCGAATAGCCAATCTGCTCCGGTTTTCTACTTTTGAAAACAGAGAGTCTTGCATCACCTTATATCCAGCCTACAATGAACTCACCTCACCTTACATTGTATGCTCCATGCATTAACCAGGGTACTGACTTCAGTGACAGAGCTGTACCTGAGGCAGGCTGAGAGAAAAAAAAAGTAAAACAACTAACGGACAGCGACAATAAACAAGTTAGCCCATACACACACTACTTCAGGTCAATCATCCAGGAATTAAATAAACACAGCAATACCTCTGTATATTTTAATTTTCTACATCTTTTCAGTCAGGTCTCCTCTTTTTATCCATTTCTCTTACTTCATCCATTTTGCAAGCATGCATTTAGAATGCAAGGGGTGAATAGGAATGAAAAAACGGTTTGGTATATCTTTGTGGTACATATTGAGCAGTTATAGTAAAGATTACAGTGTAGGTTCTGGGGACTGAACACAAGGGGCAAGGAAGGGTGTGGTCAGAAGCAGGGGATATGGGGAAATCGAACAGCCAATCTGCTCCATATGAACGTTATCTTAAAGTGCCACCCGTTTCTTTCAATGAAAATCCACTCCTCCCGGATCATTATGGAGCCTGGACTTTTCCCCATAATATAATCTATATGCTCGAGACTGAAATGACTGAGAGACTCTTGGGCTGAAGTGACATTTTTAAGGGTCAACCATAAAAGACAAGGAACTTCTGAGCTGGAGAAAAATCGTTTCTCTCCTGGTTTATGCTCTCTTATCATGCTACAACAGCTTTGCAGCTTAGAAAGAGAAAGAAACAAATGCAGAGTGGAAGAGGGAAAGAATATTCTTGTGTTTTTATGCACAGGTGCTGAGGCTGTAACTCAAATTTCATCTCATCATTCCTCCTGCTAATGTAAATTACTCATTCAAACCAAAAAATTTGAAGCTGCTAGTATAGGAAAATAAATTTGATACCACTGATACAGCTGGCTTGCAGGAAATGAATCACACCACAGACTTGGTTGCAAATTTTAGGCTCTATTAGCAAATCAGCTCATTGTGGACATGAATAGATTACTGCAGTGATGTGATGAAAAATCACAAACATCTAGGTGTAACATTGTGGGTCATAACAAACTCCCTTTGGAAGCCAGAACAACAAGCCAAATTATGTATATTTATTCATCAGAGGCCTCAGGAGTTACTACATCCCATATCATGGGTTTCAAAGAACAAACCTCTTAATCTTCCAAGCTAATAAATCACCTGCACAATTCCAACAGAATTCACGCTATATGCAAGGAAGCTAAAGGCATGAGACAAAAAAGAAAGAGGTTTTTCCATCGTTCTTTTCTGAGGCAGGCATGACTTTGCCTTTAGGCAACACTTTGTCTTTGCCTCCTGCTTTCCCACATCTGACAATCCTTGGGGGTTGGTGTGCATGAAAAAGTATGGATCTGATTGAACTTATAGCATACTGCTATGCATACAGTCTCTCTGACAGTCACTCGCACACAACAGCTGCGTGAGAACAGCAGGCAAGTTCTATTTGCGATAAAACATTTAAAAAAAAAAGGATACAGTTATAATGGCATGCCAGAACAGAACATTGTATCATTATGGATTCAGTCTGCTCCATTCCCTATCTGTGGCAGCTCCAAACAGAATGGCACATTGGTCATGGCAGTATATGCAAGCTATTTCTCACTTCAACCTTCTCATTAGCTGCCCATGGTACTGCGGAGACTGATGCTTAAAAACTCCAGGGAAGGGTGTTCATTTGTACGTCCTGTGTTAGCTGCTACTCTGTTCAGTGGCTCGGTTTGAAAATTCATGTGAAATGATAGTTCAGCCACAGGTTCCTCTCTCTGCTGGATAACAATCACTTTTGGGACGCACACAGATCATTTAGCCCCAGGCTAGGTCACCTCCATCCTATATACATAAAGCTTTAATCTGACTTCACTGGGAGAACAATAGTGTTCAGGTCACCTTAGCTGTCAAACTCTCTTTATCTCTGGAATAATGTTGGGAGGAGTTTGGTTTGATGAGATATGAAAGCACATCTTTTTTTTTTTTTTTTTTTTTTACATAATTTAGGTATTTCATAATAGATTTTTTTTTTTAATTTGAAAAGAGACATGAAAATCTGTTTTAAAATAGGAGCTTTACGGGCTTCCAAGAATGTCAGATGTGTCGTGCTTATATTTCTAACAACCCCTCCAGGTCTGCCGTTATCTAAAGCAAGAATTTTAGATAAAGATTAAAGTCGCTTTTAGAAAAGAAATTCAGCACATGGTCAGGCTGGCAGGTGGAAATTACAAAATGCCTTAGTGGCTAAAAGAATTCAAATCAGTAAAGAAATATGCAATCACTGACTGAAAGCTCTGCTCAAACAACACGTGTGCAACAGATGAGAGGTTTGAATCTAGTAAAACAACCAGAGGGCATTAAAAACAAGCTGTAATCACAGAACTGACACCAAAGACCATCATGCAATAGGACCATACCATTTGCAATGCCAATGAGTTCTGTGACACATTTTGGAAAACATTATGTTTATATATCAGGTTAAAATATCTCATACAGGGAGCTAGAAGCATATTACAAGTGAAAGAGGAAGGGGCACTGGCCCATAAATATCACAGAAAGTGCAAAAGACACACCTTGAGTGCCTTTAATTGTTACCTTTCATGTATGTTGAGTTCTTGCCTCAGTCGCTTTGCTCTACAATTTCACATCTGTTATAAACTGAAATGTCTGTAAAAGTGCATTTACTGTGGTCAAGACAGTCTGTAACAGGTCAGAAGAATGGCAGTAACCAGTATAACCTGGCTCAGGAGGAAGGTTTTGCTTGTTGCTTCCAGCTGTTTGTAGGAGTCTTTCTCCTGACTTTATTGCAAATGACTAGCTATCATACATCAGCAGAATCCATTGCATCTTCAGAGCAAGAGTTATGCACATTTATACAGCGGTAGTTTCCAACTACATATGGAGATATAGCTGGGAGCCTATCCTAGGTGCCATAGGGCGAGAGGCAGGGTACACCCCAGACAGGTTGCCAGTCTGTCGCAGGGCAAACCATTAGTATGAAACACTTGTGTGTTAATATAGTAATTACCACATAATTAAGGACATACTGACAGGCATTGCAGCTGGTCTGATCCCATTAGAAGATGATCTGTAGTTTAGCTCTGTTTTGGTTTTCACCTCTCCACTCCTGCCAAATCTGCCAAGTACTCCACTATATTCACCAGCTTGTTTCAATCTTGTCAGCGTACTGCTTACTGCTAAGTTATGTACAGTAGGTTATTCAAACTTTTCCCCTGCTAAGAGAGCAGAGAGCTTGAGCTAAAAAATACAAGTGATGACGTATAAAATCCTTTACAGCCACTTTGACATATGACTGATGGTGAAGAGAGGACCTAAGCACAGGAGATGGAGGCAGGCAAGGTAAACAACAAAAATGAGTCAAGCAAAAACCCAGAAACACAAATTCCAAAACATAAATGGGAGAATGCATGTAAAACACGCCATAAGCACTGTTACACTTGACATCAGATAATGCAGCTGTAGTTGGGCTCTAATAAAACTATTTATGATGCAGTTGTGCAAATGTCATATTTACACATTATTTTATATTGCTTTAAAATGATGGCTTTAAGACAAGGATTGTCTCATTTTGTTAAATGGCTGTTGCCTCAACAGCTCTCTCTTCAAGTCTCTCTGTCTCTTCTGCTCACATCTCTGATGGGAGGGCCTAAGACATGAGAAGAGGAGTCAAGGAGAGGAATAGAGGTTCTGCAATTTAGGAAATGAGAAAGGGGAAATTACAAAGGAGGAAAGACACAGACAGGAAGTAAAAGCACAGGAAGAGAAGTAAAACAAAGGCACTAACACATAGACAAGACAGAGGGAAGCAAGAACATGGAAACACTGTGGACACCATAATATAACAACATTAAGCACAAGAAAGACTATCAATAAAATCTAAATTAGACCCAAAACTCAACAAAAACAGAACAAGAAGTTGGGACGATTACACTTTAGGGATATCATATTAATCAACTGTAGTGGAAGTCTTGGTGTAACGTAATAACAGATCAGTTGTTCTGGTTATTACGATATGAGGCACATCTATTGCTTTAACTGAAAGATGTCCCTGCACCAGTCGGCAGGACTTTATATTCATAACCATATCCTGGCTTGACGATGAGTGTCAAACACTTTGACAGTGTGTCAAGTAGAAGAACCTGGTATGATGAACTCCCACACCCCAAAGAGATACCATGGGCCTTTCATCTACTTGAAAAAAATCAATAGTTTGTCTCTGCTGCGAGTTCGCAGCTTCCTGAATAAACCATGGATGAGTCTAAATGTGTGGACATTTTTTCTTTCGTGGATAGGGACAGCACCATTGAATCAATCCCCCCAGGCACAGAACAGCCTCGGGCTATTATATGGGACGTTCTTACTGTCAGACCCAGAGGGTTAACAGTGCTGACAACAGCACTCAAGCAATTTGAATCAGATGCTCAGATTAGTCTTTAAACTGTTGTGTATGACTTAGTCCAGCCAAAGTGCTGAGGAAAGGCTAACAATTAGCATGCTAGTCAGCGCTGTCAGAGCTTCACGTTTTACTCTTCTTGTGTTGACATTCTCATAGCTCAGCAGGATTCATAAATCATCAGAACCCCAACTGCTTGTGTAGCTTTAGTGCAGTAAGCTCAAGCAAGATTTTTGGATTTTCCAAAAGTATATACACTAATAGTGATTTAATTGCATGTTGACTTTTTGGAGAAAGTGTGATGAAATCCAGAGTAATCTTAAGAGCAGTCTTATGGATGTTCACAAAGTGCAGTAGATAGTTCATGTGCTGGCCATTTTTTTTTTTTCAATCAAAAGTATTTTTGAAGTTTATAATGAGGGCACAAGGGAAAGGATGCTAATGCAGCAATATAGATCAAATAAAAAACAGAAAAAACAGCAAAGAGCTCAGCATCATATGAACACCCAGTTAGAAGTGAGAGTTGCAGGGACAACTGTGCATCAAAAAAACCTTTTCGCATATGTCATTGCTTTACCCAGTGAACATATCCAAGAAGCTCTGTCATACATAGAAAGAGCACCTAACTGTTAACAGAGTGTTTCTGATTCTCTGCCGGTGAAAATCCAAATCTGGCTCCCAATACCCAACAATGTACTGTCATGGTATTTTAGGAAACCCTTCAAAATTCCGAATTAAAACATACTGAAATGAAGCCACAATGGTCAGATGAAAAAACTTTGTGACAATAATCTTTGGTGTTCACCTAATGAATTCCTTCATAGTCTTTTCTACATCTTTGACATGTGTCTGGACAGATGTGATGTAAACTGCAACTTAAGCAGTGGGCAGAGGCATGCAAGAAAGGTGACTGTGGCTGTTCATGTTATTACGTGGCATGGAACCTTTCAAGAGCTACAATTCAAGAACTCCAAGAGCTGATAGATGTAACTCATGTTCTCATAAAACCAAGCAAAAGTTGTCAAGTGTCCAAAAGTTGTTACAGCCTAATGTGAATTTGGTCATTTCTAGCATTAAGAATGTCCCAGTGCAGCAGCCAATTCTTAAATGTCAGCGGAGAGTGCTCCTATATACTGTCATCATACAGATCACATAGTTTGAGATTGGATCACCCAATTCTGTTGTTGACAAGCCCAAGTGTCCTTGTGCAAAACTCTAATCCTCAGTTTCTCATGCAAGGAGATGGTCACTCCATCTCCTTGCATCACTCACTGCCATTGGTGGGTGAATGTGCACATGTGTGTTTAATATTGATCGAATTATTTAGTTATTGTGGACTATTGAAACTAACTGAAGCTAATGACTGCCAGGCAGGTAGAAAATCAATCTAGAATTTTGGAATATGCTTTGGAAAATGTTTGACAGCAATGTAAAGCATATGTAATTTCTAGTTAATGGGCCAAAACATGCAAAACCACTGGTGCATTTTTTTTAATTCACCAGCCTGACCCATTATTCGCCCAAACAGCATTATTACATTGTAAAGATTTGTTGACATTTATATTAAACTTTTAGTCAGCAGCTTCCATTTATTGCCTTAGGATATGAGGCACATTCTGGATACGTAAACAAAACATGTGAAATAAGTGCTCGATATCTACCACACAATACTGGAACAGCTGCAGAAGAATGTAAGATACATCTTTAAAAAGTTAACCTTCAGTTCATGACATTGGAGAATGATTTTTTTGCAACAGAATCAGATGATGATGAAAGAGAGAGGGGTACAGCTGTACAGCTCTCAAGTGGGGATAAGACTGACAAACAGTCATATGCATTCAACAAAGGGGATTTCAAAGATTAGCTCAGAGAAGCAATATCTCGTTACTAAACCGACATAAAGAATCAAAGATTCTTTAAACCCACGTAAAGGTACTGTGTAAACTAGTGATGTAAAATGGTTTAGAAAATCAAAGCCATGAAAAAGAAGACTTGGGTGACCCATAAATGTGACTTTGGTATATATACGCTTATTATATAAACATAGAAAAGGCAGCAACATGTCCAAAAAAACAAACAAACATACAAACAAATGAACAAAAAACTAAATAAAACCACAAAATAGTGTACATACAGTATTGTGCAAAAGTCTTGAGCCACCCCTCATTTCTTTACATTTTTCTAGGAAAATGGGAAATAGGTGCAGTGATTTACTGAAATGTGCACAAATGGAAATGCAATATATAAAGGAAGACAGAGTTTGTACAATTCTAACAAGCTCAAAATTCAATATTTGGTATGAACACCATTATACTCCAACACAGGCTAAATTCTCTTAGGCAAGCTTTCTAGTATTTCCTTTAAGTAGTCTTCAGGAATAGTTCTCCAGGCTTCTTGAAGAACATTCAAAGCTCTTCTTTGGATGTTGGCTGCCTTTTGTTTAACTCTCTGTCAGGATGATCCCACACTGCTTTAATAATGTTGAGGTCCGGGCTCTAGGATGGCCAGTCCATGACTGATAGTGTTGCATTGTATGTTTTGCTATCGAGGTATGCTTTTAATGCATTGGCAGTGTATTTGGGATCATTGTCATGCTGAAAAATGAAGCTGCTGCCAATCATGGTGATCATGGTGGATTTAAAATCTAATGGTACTTTTCTGCATTCATAATTTCAATTTTGACAAGATCTCTGGCTGAAATGCAGCCCCAAACCATGACAGAGCCTCCACTGTGGTTTACAGATGGCTGTAGATACTCACTGCTGTACCTCTCTCCTGACCAACTCTCTGCATATTGATGATTTGAATCAAAAATGTCAAGTTTGGATTCATTGTTCCATAAGACCTGTTGCCACTGACTTTCAGTCCAGTTCTTGTGTGATAAGTTGTTGGTTATGTGTAGACATAACACTGGTTCATTCCTTTAGTTAGGTGCCTTTTTATGTTTCAATGATTCATAGGTTAGTGTTAAGTGGCTTAACAAAAAAAAACACCCCAAAAAACAAAAAACACATTCCTCTTAAAATGGTCAGGTAAAAGGACTGGACTGAAAATGAGTGAAAAAGCAGCCAATGTCCAAAGAAACACTTTAGAACTTTAGAACTTAAGAAAGCCTGGAGAACTATTGCTCAAGACCACTTTAAAAATTAAAAGAAAGTCTGGCTCCTTAGAAGCAAAATATGAAGAAATGAGGGGTTGCCTCAAGACTTTATTCCTCCCTATATTCACAATGACAATGCATTTCTAAAGAAAAACAAGTGAGGAACTTTCACCGTCCTGTTATTTTGTAAACTTTACCAACTACCGTACAAGAAAGATGAATCCCATAGGTCAGGTTCAGGTTCTTTTTATGTCCAAAAACCAAGTCCTAGCATCAATAAAAACTAAAAGAAATACTTTTACACTTAATTGGTAATCTTTACAATTATTTCTAGGTTGGGTGTAATCATTTCCAAGGAGTGACAACAGAACTGTAGAAAATCCAACCCAAAAGGCTGCACATATAAGCAAAGAAAAAAACATCCATTCATCCATTTTCTAAACCACTTATCCAATTAAAGTCTAGGGGGCTAGAGCCTATCCCAGCTGTCAGAAACAAACAAACAAATAAATAAATAAATAAAATGTCGCTATTTGACACTTTATACACAGCTATTTTACACTGTTTTTGTAGCCTACTGACTGAACAATAAGAATTTAATGTGTGCAATAATGTGTTACCTCAGATGTAGCAGTTCTGAACTAACCAAAAAATGGTAAAGCCTCATGTTTGTTTTACAGAATTAACAGGGTTATCAGACCTTCAGTCTAATTCTCAGCAAGACATAAACAGCAATCAAACAAATTAATTAATGTTAAATGCTGCTATTAAGAAAAAAAAAGCATAATTAAGGGAAGACTAAAAACAGAGCTCACTGTTCTCAACCAAGCGCTAACATGGAAAGGGAGATCATACGCTGAACACAGTTGTATGTAGGCTGAAACTTCTGCTCAGTGTATTTTTCTCACCACATACACTATATTGCCAAAAGTATTCACTCACCCATCCAAATCACTGAATTCAGGTGTTCCAATCACTTCCATGGCCACAGGTGTATAAAATCAAGCACCTAGGCATGCAGACTGCTTCTACAAACATATGTGAAAGAATGGGTCGCTCTCAGAAGCTCAGTGAATTCCAGCGTGGTACTGTGATAGGATGCCACCTGTGCAATAAGTCCAGTCGTGAAATTTCCTCACTAATAAATATTCCACTGTCAACTGTTAGTGGTGTTATAACAAAGTGGAAGTGATTAGGGAACGACAGCAACTCAGCCACGAAGTGGTAGGCCACGTAAAATCGCAGAGCGGGGTCAGCGGATGCTGAGGCGCATAGTGCACAGCGATCGCCAACTTTCTGCAGAGTCAATAGCTACAGACCTCCAAACTTCATGTGGCCTTCAGATTAGCTCAAGAACAGTGTGTAGAGAGCTTCATGGAATGGGTTTCCATGGCCGAGCAC
>VUQI01028665.1:29430-40514 GCA_015106735.1 Paratilapia polleni | reverse complement strand
GCGTTACAGTGTGTGTGTGTGCGTGTGTTACACAGTGTGTGTGCGTGCGTTACAGTGTGTGTGTGTGTGTGTGTGACAGAGTGTGTGTGTGTGTGACAGAGTGTGTGTGTGTGTGTGACAGTGTGTGTGTGTGTGTGTGTGTGTGTGTGTGTGACACAGTGTGTGTGTGTGTGTGTGTGCGTGCGTTACAGTGTGTGTGTGTGCGTGCGTTACAGTGTGTGTGTGTGCGTGCGTTACAGAGTGTGTGTGCGTGCGTTACAGTGTGTGTGTGTGTGTGTGTTTGTGTTTGACAGTGTGTGTGTGTGTGTGTGTGTTACACAGTGTGTGTGTGTGTGTTACACAGTGTGTGTGTGTGTGTGTGCGTTACACAGTGTGTGTGCGTGCGTTACACAGTGTGTGTGTGTGCGTGCGTTACACAGTGAGTGTGCGTGTGTGTGTGTGTGTGTGTGTGTGTGTTACACAGTCAGTGTCATATTGAGCAGAAGATGTTTCCAATTTGGAGGCGGCCATGAGCGGGCAGAGATGATTAGAGAGGAGGAAATTGGAGGATTAGGATTGTCTGCTTGAACTTCCTGAACACGGCGTGCTCGCTCGCCCACGCCTCTCTCTCCCCGTCCATTCGTCCTGGCCCTGTCTCGCCCTCCCCGTGGTCGTCCCGCGGTGTGGAAAGTGTGAGGACACATCGAGTCCTCGAGCTCCCGGCGAGTCTCAGGCTGTCGAACGTGACTCACCTTTTATCTCTCCTTTCCTTCCTCTCGCTTTCTTTCTTTACATTTTCCCCCTTTCTGCGGTTTTCCTTTTATCTGTACTTCCGTTTTATTTCTCTTCATTTTTCCTGATAATCGTAGATCAGCTTTTTGTCTCTGGTTTCCTTCACTTTTATCTCTCACACTTCATCATTCGTTTCTTTTTCTTTTCACTCCTTTGTTTTTTTGTTTTACTCTTTTCTTTCCTTCCCTTTAGATCTTCACATTCTGTTTTTTCTATTTTTTTATTTCTTTTGTCTCGGGTATTTTTCTTTCCTTTCATCTTTTTTATCTTTTCTTTTCTTTCTTTGCTCTTCATTCTTTGTTCTGTTTGGCCCTTTATCTTTTCTTCGTATTTCCTCTTCCTCTCTTTTCTTTTTTCTTTCATTCCCTTCTTTCTTTTCTGTCATCTTTTGCCTTTCCTTCTCCTTCACCTTTCCTTCTTAAATCATGTTTCTTTTTCATTCCCTTCATTCATTTCTTTATGTTTTTCCTTTGCATCCTCATCATGTTCTAGTCCTTCATCTTCTTGTCTTTCTTTTCTTTTCCTTCAGCTTTCCTTTCTTCTTTCCTTTGGTTTTTCTTTTCTCTCTCATTATCTTTCCTTCTCTTTCCTCTTTCCATTCATTTGTTTTTGATCATCATCTTTCCTTTCTTTTTCCCCTTTTATCTTTAGATTTCCTCTTTCTTTTCCTTTTTTCTTCCTTTCTTCTTCATGTGTTTCATTCCTTGATTTTTCTTTGTTTTCACCAAATCACTTTGATGTTTTTTATTTAATGTGACGTTCTTCCTGCACTTCATATATTTTTGTCCTCTCCCTTCATGCTTCCTGTGTTTTTCCTCTGTTTTGTCTCGTTTTGAGTTTATTCTCCCGCGTTCTGTCACACACACGATGAAGATGAGTGAAGCTGCAGCTCGTCGTCAGTTTGTTGGTTTTTCTTTGACCTTCTTTAGTTTGAAGTCATTCAGACTTTCTGTGGACTTCTTCAAACAGTAGATTTTCCTCCTGTGATTTTTGTTTCTGAGCTGTGATTCCAGCGTCAGCTCTGCAGCTTCTTCTTCTTCTTCTTCTTCTTCTGTGTCCAATGAGAGGTCAGCAGCTCAAGGCTCTAATATCCGCTGCTGTTCTGCTTGTCTTAGAGAGGAAAGCTGAGCCCGAGGCGGCCTTACAGGAACATGCTGCATTTTTATTCCTCACATCAGAAGGAAAACTACTGACCCAGGTCTGCACTACATGACCAGAAGTATGTGGACGGCCGAGATGTCAGAGTGTGCCGTGTGATGTGACATTTAGGGCAACAGTTTATGTAGGAACTACTTTTAAAAACTTTCTTTCTGTGGGCTGAATCTGATATCCATCTTCTCATGTTAAGCTCTGAAACGTCCGACCGTTCCTTGAACTCATGTCTGAACTGTAAACCTGAGCGAGCAACGAGCAGGTGACTCCTGAGCGACGAGGATCCGTCGCTGTTTTCATTCTAAATATCAGATTCATTTGATTCAGTTCAAGTTCTTGTTTTAATGTCTGATGGAAGACATCGAGTTAACTGGTTTTGTTGTAAAGCTTAAATACTCAAAGAGTCCGGCTTCTCTTAAAACCACTGAAAGGATCATCTTCACTTTGCCCTTTACCTGATCATTCGCTATCAACAACAAACTCACATCACTTTTTTAAAAATATTATTTTTAAATAAAGTTTATCAGAAATTAAAGTAATGACCACCGAAGTGTTTTCTAAATCTGATCACAGATTTTTTTTAAGCTTTATTTTCAGATATTTCAGATATTTCAAACTGTGAATTATGCTTTATTTACAATAGTTTTATATGGTAAAAGCAGTGCCTTTGAAAGCCACACAGTAACTCCTGCACCACTCAGAGCTGCCTCAGCTCTTTGTGCTGTGGCCGAGTTTGCTGTTGGACGGGAGAGCGGAGAGCTGGTTTCAGATTATTTGGAAAAATTAAATGCATCCACCACACTGCACTGAAGCCACGCAGCTTTTCTTCACTCACATTTGGGCTTTTCCCAAATTCCTGAATAATTGCTGCTGAATTAAAGGAGAGGAAACTGTCACCAAGCTGGCAGCTGGAAATGCAGCGAAGGCGAGCAGGTGTGTGAGCCTGGGAGATTTTACCTTTGTGCTGAGTGTGCAACTGGACCTTTTCTAACAGAAGGAACGCATACCTGAGAAGCAGGTCCATCCTCTGACACACCTGAGTCACTGTGCAAACCTCTGAGAGGAGTTACTGCGAGTGACTTTTTCTTTATGTTAAATATTTCAGATTTTACGTCACCTTTTTCCTCCTTTTGCATCTTTCTCAGTGTGCATCGCTTCCTCTCCTCCTTCCTGTCTTCCACTCCTAGCTCTTTGCCTGTGTTCTTCCTCCTCTCCTTCCTCTTCCTCAGCCCCTCTTTGTCCTCCTCCTCTGCCTCCTGCTCCCTGTCTGTTCTTCCCTGGAGAAACATGGCTACCAGCCAAGACAGCTGCTTCTTCTTCGGGTTGTTTTTGTGTGTGTGCTGGGTGTCCTGCTGGGAGGAGAGACAATGGGACAGTGATGAGGATGATGATGGTGGTGATGATGATGGGAACTCTTTTAGGTAGATCTGAGCTGAATGCCTCATACCTTTAACAGCTGGCATGATATTCAACTTTCAAATAAGCTTCTGGTGCTTTTTTCTTTTTAATTTTATTTTATATGCATAACCACAAAAATGCCAAACAGGCCACGAAAAACAGAAAAACCAACATCCAACTTTATGTGTAGTTACTCTCAGACAGAGACATTTATTCTTGTTTACTGTCACCAGCAGCAAACCTGAGCTATGCTAGCCAGCTGTGGGAAAGCTGCTTTCTGTGGTCGGAAAGAGCTTCAGTATTCGATGATGACCCCCACAAAGTCATAAGACTTCACAAATCTGTGATGTGAACCTGACTCTGAAGTGCCTTAAAGCTGCATTCTCTCTAACGTCCAGCAGGGGGCGACTCCTCTGGTTGCAAAAAGGAGTCTGGTTGTACAGAAATCTCTGGGAAAATGAGCCTCCTGCTCAGCTGATCTCTGGCTCAGTAAACACCGTCCTGATGAGTTTATGGTCTCAGCCGCTGGTTTCAAGTCTTACTGAATAAAAAATGATGATGTTCATTTTGGAAATTATGGTCCCATTAGAGTCACAGAGGAGCAGGAAGCAGGGGACGCTGACAGGATCCAGCCCTCGCTGGTCACATGGTTTCAAAATAACAACGATTAAGGTTAAAACAAACCAAACCAACATCTCAGTGTCCATCTGTGCTAGGCACACTAAACGCAGATGACTGTTAGTTTGAAACCGACACTAACCCGGTCTCCTGGGTGAAAGTCCTGAGTCTGAAGCATCGGTCCTCCCCGCTCGCCCTACAGGACGGGCCCGCGCATTAGGCAACGCAACTTTATTGGTTCAAACTGCTCACCATTCAAAAACAAGGACATTCAAAGTGCTTTACATCAAATACAAAAAGCCTGCAGAGGAAATACAAGTTTTTAATATTAAATATCAAACAAAAGAGAAACGAGGTAATATTTTCATTTTTTAGTCACTGATTAGAGTTTCTTTTTAATTTTATGTTTTGTTCATGTTGTGTGTTTGTTTTGTTTTACTGCATTTTATTTTTAATGCACAAACATCCGTGAAAGCTGCTGTATGAATAAAGTTTACTGATAGTTTTCAGGCGCTCTCAGCTGTTGAAGCTGATTATCTGTGGATATTTCTGTCCAATCAGATCAGTGTGTCTGTATATATTCCATGTTGGACTGAGCTGGTGTTGTGTGTACCAGCAGAAGAGTCTATAATGTGTGCTGTGCTGATGGCTGTGTTTGGGGGTCAGGTGTGTGGACAGAGGAGCTGCACAGTGAATGAATGCAGCGCCGGCCTCCTCTCTGTCTCTGAACCTAAAGATCTCTGTTGAACAAAGTGAGCATTGTCTGTGTGCTCGGAGCTGTGGCTCTCTGCCAGCTCGGGCTCAGTATCAAAAAGCTGCTGCTTTCCACATAAGCTGCTCTTTCTCTCTCTGTAATCACTTCAGTAACTGATATTTTTGGCCTCTTGGGGAGCGAGTCAGGAGCACAACACCGACATATCATCTTCAACGCTGACAGGATGAACTTCCCTCTCTTTTTGCTCTGGTTCTGGTCTCCACCTCAGACCATCTGTCAGTGACCAGCTCCACCTTCCGACTGCCGCCATAGGAAGCTGCACACAGCTTTAAGATCTTTAAGCTTCTGAAACTCTGCATGGCTCCAGGTGACGTAGGTTGTTACGCGTGCTGGTGGACATCGAGGTAACTTCAGCTTTTTGTGTTTTCGTGAAGGTGTTTCACTTCTTACTGGAGTGCACCACCATGGTGCGGATCTAACCCGCTCCAGGCCAGGTTATGTTTCAGACAAGAGATCACCATGTACAAAACCACCACCTACTGACCAATCAGATCTCTGGTAAACAGTCACCATTAATTCAGATGCTGACGGAGTCTAAAGTCTGTCTTTCTCTGATGAGAGTCAATAAGAAATATAAATTCTTTTTTTCTTTCCTTTTTTCCTGATGACTTTTATTGTTTAAGTCTTAATATGGAGATCCTAAAACAGAGCACCCGAACCTCGTACTTGTGACCTTTTATAAAATTAGTTGTGAGACTTGCTGGCTTTAATTGTTTCTGTTGATGTTCTTTACTTGTTTGGGGTTGCACTGATGATGCCTCCTAGCTGAAATGCGTTTGTCTTGCCCAGTAATAAATATTAAGAAGTGTACTTAGCGGTGAGTGCTGATACGTGATGAGGATTTGCTGCTTTGTGTTGTCTTTATTTGATCTGAGACAGCTTAACACCACCGGAGCTGCAGCTAAGAGAATAAAACTGAAACTGCCCTACACGTTATAAGAAACATCTAAGCAACACGTTCCCGTGTTTCAGTGACAGCTATGAAACTCATGAGGCTATTAACTTATACACTCTGCTTTAATATCAGCCTGTATGTGCTGTGAGCTGCACCGTGTCTAACCTCCTCATATTTAATAGAAGAGTTTTCCCTTCTTTTTAAAAATCAGCCGCTCTGCTGTCGGGAGACCTGTACATGTTTCTGATTGGTCAGATGCTGGAAACTCCACTTCTTTTGATTGATAATCCCTGGATTGATTTATGCAGTGGATAACCATCTCCATGAGACCTCTTAGTCTGATTACTGATGTTAGGATAATGAAGGCAGATAAGGAAAAGACATCTCGGGTATGTTGGACTGGTCTGTACTGGTCTACGTATTTCCGTGACAGAATCCCAGAACTGAAATAAAAAAAAAAAAAGAAAAGAAAAAAGGATTCAACCTGGAAAATCACGGCCATGTCAATTTAGAAACTGGCCAGAATTGACAAACAGAGGTGGAACTGACAGTAAGCTGAAGTTCTTCAGCTGAGGTTGGGTATGTACATAGACTGTAGGAGTGTTACGATAAACATGATATTTAAACATGAAATATCGATGATATATCAGTGAGGCGTGTGGTGGTTGTGGTCACTGTCTCCTGTGCTGGTATTCTGAGTTCAGTTCATTTGCCACAAACCACACAACAAACATGTATCGATGACTTTGACTGATAGTATTTATTCCTGTTTTTTATTATTTCCTGTTTAATTGTTTATAGATGATGTGTGAAGTGAAAATATGATGACGGGGCAGAACTATTAGTCTGTATATAAAAGATGGACAGCTGTCATGATGTCACCGATTGGTTAGTGAAGCCTTGAGCTTCAATTCACATCGACATTCGATGTCGACCCCCTCCCCACAACCAATCAAGGCAGGTGGCTGCTCCTTCCTGATCCTGGTTCAATTCAATTTCAAGTCAATTTTATTTGTACAGCGCCAAATCACAACAACAGTCGCCTCAAGGCGCTTTATATTTTAGGGTAAAGACCCTACAATATTAGACAGAAAAGACAGAAAACCCCAACAATCAGACGACCCCCTATGAGCAAGCACTTGGCAACAGTGGGAAGGAAAAACTCCCTTTTAACAGGAAGAAACCTCCGGCAGAACCAGGCTCAGGTTCTGTTGGGGGTCTCTTCCTGTTCAAAGGGAGTTCTTCCTTCCCACCGTCACCAAGTGCTGCTCAGAGGGAATCATCTGATTGTTGGGGTTTTCTCTCTTGAAGTAAACTGAATTACAGTTTTAATAAAGTGCTGACGATGCACCCAGCAGAAATAAGTAGTTGGAAATGATTCTCTTAAGTGGTATTTAATACACAAAATAGTTCAGATTATTCTAAAATATTCAGTTTCATCTGTTACAAAAGGCAGAAAATGTGTGGTGTTGTACAGGTGCAGCATTTGCAGGACTTTGCAGGAGTGTGTTGGCAGCAGGGTTTATATTCAGAGTGCGGTGGGCCAGGGGGACCGTGGGGGCCCACAGCAGGCTTTTTGTGGGATACGGCCATGGTTAAAACACTGCAGCTCTCCTTTCTGTAACGGTTTTCAGTAACTCGATATGTCCCCGTTTGGCCGACTGCAGCAGCTCCTCAAATTCTAAAGAAGGTAAACCTGCCTGATGGAGGCCCTACACGCTGCTCTGATTGGCTGGATTTCAGTCGTTAGTCAGAAATGGACCAATCCGAGCCGAGTCCAGCTGTGAGTCCAACAGCAGAGTTTTGACTGTGAACCCAACTTTAAATACAAACCCTCAGTTTCATCTGTGTGTGTGTGTGTGTGTGTGTGTGTTTCCTCCACAGAGAGCGTAGTGTGGCTGTTTTGTGTGTCTGTTTTACTCGCTCGCCCTTTTGTGATTGTAACAGGAAAAAAATGGAAACAGAATCCAGAAACACCATCTGCTGTGTGTGTGTGTGTGTGTGTGTGTGTGTGCGTGCTGTTGGTCTGCAGCCACTCTGCATTTGGCTGCCAGCGGAGGTGTCAGTCTTCAGGCTGTTTGCTGTTTGCTCGATTGGCAGAAATGGATTTCTGCCATTTTTTTTTTCTCAGTAAATATCACCTGTTCTGTCAGCAGCCGTCAGCGCTCTGGCCTGGAAACGTTCACGCAATTTGGCTTTTTTTTTTTTACTCCACTGATATTTTCTCTCTTGTGTGCCTGTTTGTTTGACAAATTCAGATTTTGCTTCTGTGTGAAGAAAATTAAAAATCTGGAGCTGATTCAGATCCAAAAAAGTGCCTTTGGGTGTTTTCTGTGTGCTGGGTGTAAATTGTGTGTCTGGATTTGTTGCAGAAAAAGGATCAGAATAAGGTCATCATTATAGAAGCATTTTATTCTTTTTTTTAAAGCTTAATTCTGCATCATTTCAGCCTGCTGTGTTTCGTGAGGCAGGCTCACCTTTTTAATTTGTTTTTTTTTTAAATGACATTTTCTGCTAACTCACAGAAGATGTCCTAGTTTTACTGTAAAAAAACAGAAATTTTTGTCATATATAGTGAAAAAACAGGAACTTCTCTGTTATAAAAACCCTGGTTTCTGTCATTAAGTGGTTTATCTTTAACTCACTTTGATGCAGTGTGACAGGCTGAGGTCTTTGTCATTAAGAAGGCTCTAAAACCGATGAAAATACAGTCCGAAGTCCAACATGTATGCCCTCCTTCATTTGAATTTTCCCATTTTTCAAAACCATCAAGTGGGCTGGACTGGGCCCATTGGTGGGTCAGTTCTGGCCCCTGGGCCTTATGTTTGACACCCCTGCTCTATAGGAAATAAAAGCCAACAAAGTGACCCTGTGGAAGGATCATTAGCAGAGATCTCCGAGTGAGGCGCTGAGGTTTCGCTTGATTTTCGGTGGTCGGCTCTCCGTGGTGTGTGAGTCTGCTGCTGCGCGGTCCTCCCTTTGCCCCCGTCTCCACCCACAGACATCGCTCGGTGGAGGCTGCCTTTGTGAGACTTTACAGTGAAAAACACCTGATAATCAGGCCAAACTCCCTGCAGGACGACCCGTGACCCTGAGTTTCTGTTGGTGCTTGAAAAATAAAAATGAAGCAGAAGCATGGCAGGATGGGCTCAGGCTAGTGTGTGTGTGTGTGTGTGTGTGTGTGTGTTTTCACAGTGAACATGAACTCAGGTTGTTCAGACACGACTGAACATTATCGGCTTCGTCCTAATTAATTGTTCCCTATCAGGGCTGCAGATCGCAGCAGCTGTGCGACGCTGTGAAATGTCCCTTTAATCACATCAGCCCCCCCCCTCCTCCAGCAGAAGCCGGGACGTGACGCTGTGGTGAGAAAGTTTAACCTGTTAATGCTTTAATAGCAATCTGATTGATGAAACAATTAAACAAATGGAATGACGCCTCCAGGAAATAGCATCAAGAGCGCCACTTAGTTCATGATGATGAGTGGCGGGGGATTAATGGAGGCTGCCAGATGTTTGCGTGTCATCAGACGCCTGATTAGAGAGCCGAGCCCTGGTGTCGCCGTCGATGTTACAGACAGGAAATTAAAGCTGCAGCAGTCAGTGTGATGTTCCTGATGTGAACGTGATCCACAGCTTTAATGTAAGGAGGAAGAGTCATTGCGTCCACCAGCCCGTCACTTTCCGTGCACGTCTGTCCAGACTCGCAGCGTATACAGTACACGCAGGGAAGACTTTAAAGGGATTTCATGGGTGGGCTCCACTGTAGGGCTCAGTAAAGGTGAGTCAAGTATGTCAGGTAGGATGACTGGCAGTGACGGTGTTTCCACCAGTCACAGCGATGAGTTCAGCTCTCGGGAAAACTGGCTGAAGCGAGCCCTCACCTTTCTGCTTTCCTTCCTTGTCTCAGTGTTTTTATGTACCTGAGGCTTCTGAAGAGAGGAAGGTGGAGCTGGTGGTGCAGGATCGACAGTGCGAGCGTTTCACTCACATGTCTGACTAACGCGCGTGGACTGAATGCATTTATAAGATTCACACTTTGTCATCAGAGAGGTCAGAAACGCAGCAGCAGTGAAGACGATGCTGTCTGAGCGTCTGATGGAGCTGAAGCTGCTCAATGACAGCAAAGGGGCGGAGCCACCAAGATTGTGAACCCAGGTGGAGACGCAGAAAATGTTCTGGAGTCGACAGCAGCGGCTCTCATTACTGCAGTCACAATCCATCCTCCAATCAGAGTCCTTTATCGGAGCACCCGATGAGTGAGCGTAAAGGTGAAGGAAAGCATCTCTGAAGCTGCTGTTTTCCACAGAGGAAGAAAAACTGAAGCTGAAACTGTCTGCACACAAACTGCTGCTTCAGTTTAATCTGTCACATTTCTCTCTACCTGCAGCCTGCAGGAGGAGGGGCCTCCAAAGGGCGGCTGAACATTCGCTCCACTACATTCACTCTGAGCATTTAGTTACTAAATGTAGTTCTGCTGCTGAATGATGCTGTGTTTGTTATACCTTAAGCTAAGCAGCAGCATATGGATCACGTAAAAGAGACTCGATGCTGAACAAACTGTTCGACTAAATCTGAAAAATGGTCACTGTAGTTCCTTCTGCTTCCTGAATCGTGACACTGAAGAATGGCGTACTTTGTGAGGTCACAGTGACCTTGACCTCTGAACTTTGACCACCAAATTCTAATTGCTCTCTTTTGAGTGCCCCCTTTGAAACAGGAAGTTCAGAGAAGGAAAGACTCAGATTTTCATCTGTTCAGCTTCGCTGTATCTGCATGTAGAGAGCTGGACTCTGCTGGAGTTTCACAAAGTCCTCCAGGGTCATGGTCCTTGTTTTCCTGACACCTGCGACACGTTCCTTTTTTTGCGAGGACAGATGAGTGATTTTCGGTGTCACGGTATCGCTGTACGTTTGATGCAGAAATTATGGTTCAGCAGAGGTAGAGTGCTGGCGGTCCACTGGCGGCCCGTGTTGACCCACCTACCTGTAGAGAGTGTTTGCTGTTAGATGGAGGCAGTGTATACGGTGTGTGGTCCAACCGGTCTGTTGGTGCTGGTGTTGGTCCCTCAGCCAGCTGCGGAGAAGATCGAAGTTCTGACCTCCAAAGAGCTGAAGTGAAACCGAGTGTTAAAAACAGTGAAACGTGTCCAAAGCAGCCACCGTCTGTGACACAGTTGTGGTACCATAAAATATGCGTAAGACGTACAGCGTCCAAAATCCACGGATGTGACGAGTGTTTGTCAGCAGCTTCCTCCAAGGACTCGTTCATTAGCACAAAGTGATCACCTCTTTATAAGTGTACAACCCCCCCCCGCCACACACACACAAACACACACACACACCTCCCCCCTCCCTCAACTAATTAAGTTGATTCAGAGCAGTGCCTGTGTGTGCGTAGGACCCCATTATTTACACCTGTCCGGTCCGCTGACCCCGCCCAGCCTGTCGCCGTGTTCTGCCAATGACTCCAGCAG
>VUQI01028665.1:7602-29410 GCA_015106735.1 Paratilapia polleni | reverse complement strand
GGGGAGCCGCTGACCTGCCCCCCCCCCCGTCCCGCCCCAGCCCCGGGGGAGCCGTGGAGGAACAGCTGGTGGGGGCATCGTGGGAGACCTCGGCCCTGCTCTTACACAGGAAATGCCCACTAACAGGGAAAGATGTCCTCTCCATTCCTTTAATCTGAAGGGGCTCAACAGGGGGTCCTTGGACCTCCCAGGGTCCATCAGAGGGCTTCGACGGGGGGCGTCAGAGTATTTGCAAACTTTCTCTAAAGTCTGAATCTGTGCTGGACGCTCTGGAGGCTCCTTAACATGAAAAAGGTTAAGATGCAGCTGCATGCAGCACAGCTGTGCACATGCACAAATGCATCATCAGAAATAACCAAGGAGAACCCAAAGTCCGACCACATTAAATATCAAAAATCCTGGCAGCACCCAGTCAGCATGAGTAACAAGGATAAAGTTTAAAACCAGAGTTTACAAAGTGCTTTCATGACGAGCAAAAAAATTCAGACCCAAACTTCAGTCAGACGGAAACATTGAGCCAAAAACAAGATCAGTTCAAGTGAGAGAATTAAAAGCAGAAGAAAAAATGAACGCTCTCTGTAGATGTGATAGTGGACAGGGTTGGACGTTTTCTCTTTATGTGGAGCGCTGTAAATGTGTCACAGAGCACACCCACACAGCAGGTGCATGTCAGCCTAATCTGGGCTTCATTTGGCTCAGTTATAGCTCAGGTAAGTTTTCTGAGGGCCAGGTGTGGCTTGAATGAGCACAGCTAATATTTAGCCGGTATAAGGTAGACCTGTGGCCACGTCGAGGCAGCCAGACTCACCTGAATTCACACTGACAGTCAGGGCAGAAAACTGTGGATGTGGGCCACGTTTGGGCCAAACGCCTTTTGCTGTCGGCGTAGCCGGAGAGGTGTTGGTGTGGTGGGGTGATGGAAAGCTTTGATTGGATCACTTTATGGATGAGCTTCAGACAAACATTTGGCTTTCTAAAATGGTTTGGGTCGTGCTGAACTCGTGGTTGCTGGCGTGTTTTTCAGCCTCGGCCGATTCTCGTTTCCTCCTCGCCGCTGTGATCGTGTCGCTGCACAGCTCGGATACAAAGAAGAGGATGTTAAAAAACATTACAGCAGAATTTTCTCTCCTCCTTTATCCTCCCCCTCCTCCTCCTCCAGTGGGCAGCAGGAGGCCCTCCCCCTCCCTCCTCCTCCTCTGCCAGCCGGGCGGCGTGGAGGGCAGCGAGGGCACGGAGGAGCCTGGTGCTGCCTGATGGCGGTCAGGACGAGCCGGCCGGCTACAGATGTGATGCCAGCTTTTGCCGGGGGTCACCTTGGAGAGGCCGATGGCAGCATGTCCACCCCCACCAACCCCCTGTCACTACAGCTGGCTCCCTGCTTAATCCGCCACGGGGAGGGGGGGGGGCAGGAGGCCACACGGCCCTCTGCATGCTCTGCTCATACAGACACTGTCGGGGGGGGCAGAAGCTGAATCGGTTGGAGCAGAACAGTTTGTTCAGAGAAGTTTTTGGATCGTTTCAGGCGTGAGCTGCAGGTCGAATGTGACGCGTCATACGTGATGTTTGGTAGGTCAGTCTGAGCTGAACCTCTGGTACGAGCTTGGCGTGGAAAACAACAAATCAACCTTTTATTGACATGGAGTCGATGCATTCAGCTGTAGCTGGTAGGCGCGGTTATCATCACCGCTGTGTATTAAATCAACGTGCTGTTGAATGGAGGGATTCTCATGCTGTGTCAGCCCGGTGCTCATAAACTGTCTGAGAATAAAGAACAAAAACAGAATACAAACCAGTAAAAATGCTGAATAAAAACTCATTTTATATAAAGTACTGAGGGTATTCTAGTGAGCTAAAACTAGTAAAAACTCAACTAAGACATTTTCAGACAATAAAAAACGAAACTGAAACGAGCCCAGAAACAAGCTGAAAGTAAACTGAACTGAAAATAAATTCAAATTAAATAAAAATATAGTTTACTGTGGTTAACTATAATAACTCTAATGCTAGGCTTGTGTTTTTTGAAGGCTGTATTTGTAGGCTGTTTGGGGATAACAACATTTTATTAAGATATACAGAACAATACAACAGGAAAACTGGCAGGATTAAAGTTTCTCCTGAGAGTCTTTATTCCTTATTGATGCTCAGATAAAGAAAAACCTTCAGACCCTCTTACTGTCTGCACTCTGAGGGATCTTCCAGGAATTGTCATGCTTTTTTCCAGAGATCTGATTGGTCAGTAGATGGTGGATTTGTAGGTGCTGATCTCTTAGGTTGAGCATCTTCGGAGTTCATCTCAGAAGTATTACCACATGTTCCTTTGAAGGGGCGATGCGTGTTCAAACATCAGTTTTCCCTCCAGTGTGAGTGACATGCCGAGTTGCCGCTCATGAGCTCAACACCACAATGCTGCCATGGTTTTCACCAAAAGGTCATTGTGGGTCTCAGTGGACCTTAAAAACCTTTTGCATCCAAATCTTACAATTTTTTTTTTTTTTTTTTGTCATGTTGCTTTTTCTGAGTCATGCATGGAAAGGTCAGTGTGAGACAGAAAGACAAAGAAAGTCTTTCAGAGTTCTCAGATCCTCTTGGCTCGGTCATTAGCTTTGGAGACTCACTTTTTTGGTGGTTCAGCGCTCTTTCCACTTCCTTTCCGGTGCTTAAAGTAGTTTGGTAACTTCCTTTTAACTTCAGACCTGAGCTCTCCGGCCTCTCCTTCTTTGCGCCGCAGCGCTCACGAACAGCCGGTTTTATTCTGAACTAATCAAAACAATTGATGTCAGGTGGGCGGCAGTTTGCCCGGCCTGCGATCAGGACTGAGATTGGTTCAATAATCTTTGTAAATGTTATTCAAATGTTGATGTTGGTGGTTTTAAAGCAGAGTTTAACCCAGGTGTGGTGATCGCCCTGGGGCACTGTACTTTGGATTTTAAGCTTGTTTCTTTATGTGTGTACTGTAACGGTCAGATCCCTCGAAGCGCAGTGGAAGATATTTTTAATGGTGGTATTAGTGCTTCTCATGCAGCGCTGCATCTTGTTCCATGGCTGTGTGAAGCCAGCAGAGTTAGTCGGACTCTCCGTGTGGCCTGCAGAAGGTGAAGATCTGCTCTTCCAAACTGGATCCATCCTCTCTGCTAATCAGCCGTGCATCTGCATGTTCCTAATTGTTTCCATGTCCCGTCCTGATTCTCTCTCTTAACGGGCTGGTTCTGGTTTCAGCGGGGAAACATCGGAGGGGCTTACTCTGCTGAACCTGCAGCCATTAACAGATCAACTGAGAGAGATTACATTTCTGCTTCAAACTGAGGGTTTCTGTGTGCGTGATAGACTGTACAGATAAAACAAATCATGTTCACTTTAAATTATAAACTGCATTCAGAGGCCATTTCCCAATTCTTTAATATCCTGTAGAAACCAAGTGTGTTAATAAACCAGGTTTAATGATGTTTATCAAAAATTATCACAGATTTATGAGCTACATTAAAGTCTGCAGGGTCATAATAACCTTTCCAAACCAACTTAGACTGTTTGATCTACATGGTTATGTTATTCTGAAGTTGTGTTTTGCAGGTCTAAAAACACATTTATGAAATATACAGTACTTGACATTTTGTGCACTGAATAGCAGCAGATATGACTCCTCACTTGTGTGGAAATGCAGCTACAGAGCATGTTGGAATCGTCCTTTAAAGTCTGAACAGTAAAAACGGAGGCTTTCGTGTCCGCTGTGTTTCCAGCGTGACCGCTCAGGATGCAGTTCAGCGATCGAGCAGGTACAGCTGCAGGTGAGCGAGGCCTGGGACAGGACGGGCTGAAACCAGAGAGGACCGTGGCAGCTCGGTGCTGATGGTCGACTGGGAGCATTAATGAAGCAGATTAGGTGTCCCGGCGTGGCCCCGCAGGCCTGCAGAGGCCGGGCAGGCTGCCTTGCTGTCCACACTCTGAACAACAACGCTGCTCAACACGACCAGCTCGGGGTCCTTCACACTCAGAGCAGCAGAGACCTGCAGGATCCTAAAATCCTTCCCTAAAACACCCTGATGCACTTCAGACTCTGATCAGTGAAGGAATTTAGAGTTTTTGTCTGTGGCTCTGTGGGTTTTAAAGTTTGGTTTCTGGTGTTTATTCAGAGTTACAGTCAGACTTTAAGCTGGATTTATTTGGTTCTGCTTCACCGTTCCTGTTCAGCTGTCGTGTTTCTCCAAAACACTTTAGTTTTTAGTCCACAGGAAGCTGTTAAAAGGTTTGGGACTTGAACCATCTCCGAACCGGCAGCAGTACCAGCCCAGAACAAGCATCCAGTTCACGTCGGTGTGAAGGTGGTATCAGCAGTAATGTCAGTAAGCTGTTCACACGAGTACCCTTCTGAACGAGTGTTAACACTTAGCTGCAGGGCCCATATTAATATTTCACTGAGTTAATCACAGAGGAAACGCCGCGTCACTCGGTGAGTCACGAGTCCCACTCAGGAGTCTTTCTGTATCATCCGTAAACTAAAACAGGCCTTATTCAGCTCATTTCCAGCTCTGTATTTTAGCTTTGCATGATTCACAGCTCAAAATAATCCTTCTTTATCTTATACTGGAGCTGGGTGCAGCGCCTCAGTCCATCATCTACTGAAACAAGCTGTTTTAGCTCCTCCCCCTTTAAGTAGGCATTCTTGTGAACACAAGCTTTGAAGGCAGGTGGGTGGGGCTTCTATACCCTCTGCATGACATCATCCTGATCCAAGAGCAGAAAAACTGTGATAAACTGAGTGTTTAGAGCAGTGTGCAGCCTGAGCTTTGGGCTCTCAGGGATTACTGTACATACACTGAGCTCATTATTAGAAACTCTGATTAATATGAACATCCAGCACAGGAACAGGAGACGTGACAGGAATCGAGGAGAAGGTTAGAAGTGTAAAAATATGATTGTTATATGAAGTCTCAGAAACAGGAACATGACAAAGAAAACAGCCTTATTCCAGACATAAAGTAAAAACTGTCATTATGTGTCGCAGATTTCATAGATCCTCCACGCTGTTCTCCTTCCTCCTCCTCATCGTCCTCCTCCTCCCAGCCAGACTCATTTCAGCTCCCACACACTCTCAGCCCTGGAGTTTGTTTAAGACTTGAAGCCCGTCCCATAAAAGAGCCATTTCGGGGTGAATGGAGAGGTCTGTTAGAGGGGCCGGAGGACAATGAAATGGGATCAGTGAGCAGCGGATTTAATTAATGCGGGGAACGAGGAGAAAACAGGAGAGACCCAGCTGGAGATCACAACCCAGTTCAGCCCTGGCTCGAAAACCAGCAGGGCCAGATCAAAATACTGCCACAGGAAGACTGTCGACTTCTGTGACCTTTGACCTCTCTGTGGGATAAGCATAGAGACATGTTAAATATACTAAAGTGTATATATAAAATATAGAAGTATTAATAATAGTCTAAATAATTTCCCAGATTGGTACCTGAATCTGATCGATTTTCTTTACTGAAACCGTTAAAAAATAAACATTCTCTCAAATCTTTTAATAATTTCAGAAGTCCAAAAATTGTCGCCGTGGCGCTAAAAGACCTTTGTGTAACACAGGGGTCGGCAGCCTTTATTATGAAAACAGTTGTTTTAGAGTGTTTTTGACCAAAAAATCAGCATGGAGCAGCAGAATATATTTAAGCCTTAAAATGAAGGTATGACAGCCCATTAAGTATAAAATATCCCATCAACATTACTAATAAGTGTAAATAATTAAAATCCTTACCCAAATCCTACTCAGCAGGCTGTTTAGGATTATTTGGTACTTTAAATTTGCATTTTCATATGTATTTTTGTAAATTATGGAACCAAAAACAGCAGAATCTTAATGTTACCAACAAAACAGAACAGTTGTGGAGTAGAAGGAAAAATATTTAAATACCTGTGTCTTTACATCTAGGCCTACTTTGCTGTAAAGCAAACTAACTCGTCCTTGCACTGTTAAATTCTCTGTTTTCCTCCAACACTTATTATTTGGATTTTGAACGCATAGGTAGGGGGGGGACTCAGGACTAACCATTTATGTGTATACAGCCCTGCTAACCACCACTTTGAGGTTCAGCAGAATTAAGAGCAGGTAACAGACATGGGCTATGACACATTTTAGTTAACAATATATATATATATATATTTTTTTTTTTAATCAATGTATAAGCTGCCCATTTTTACAATTGGACTGTAAAGAATCACATAAAGCCACGGTAAATAAAAATGGAAATTTAAAAAATTAACCATTGTTCAGTTCCACATTCATACTAATGTAGTTTTTTATCAAAGCCACAGGGAGCTGCTGGACATGGGCCAAAGAGCTGCGTGTGGCTCCGGAGCTGCAGGTTTGAGACCCCTCGTCTAACATGATCCAAATCTAACCTAAAATTACTGATTTATATTAGAAACAGTCTGATGAAGCAAAATTAAAACTTCACATTTGAGGCCAACTTTTAGTATTTCACAATTTGAGATGTTCATTAGTTCAGCTTTAAACAGTGCTGAGTTTTACAGTCAGTGAGTTGCTGTTGGCTGCAGGCTGTAAACAAGCTGAACCTACAGGTGACCTGCAGGATCCGGCTCGGAGCCCGAAATCATTCCCTGAAGCACCCCGATGGGTTTTTGAGTCGGATCAGGGAAGGATTTCAGACTTTTCCTACACTCTGTGGTGGCATATGAAGCTGTTGTTGGATGTTGTAATTTGAAACAATATCAAAGGAGAACATAGAGGTAGCCCAAGGAGAATTATTACATATGAGTGCATTCTTTTAGTGACTGGTGCACATCTTACTCTACCAAACAGTCAGACTGTAAGCTGGATTTGGTTGGTTCTTCATGTATGTTTGTCTGCCTCAAAAATGTAATTGCACCTCATTGGTGTGGCTTCAGTGGAGAGACCACATGATTGTCATGACCAATCAGAGTGAAAAACACTTTGTGACCACTGTTACCAAAATTGGCTTGGTAGGCTGCTTAAAACCAAAGAAGAAGAATAACCAGGACCTCAGTATGGATGTGATAATCAGGCTGCAGTGTATGGAAACCACTGAGGTCGTGTTCCCAGCCGATGTTGTAACTTCACCTTAACGGTGCATACAGGCAAAGCACAAGAAAAATCTTTGCAAAGCAAATTCACACCAACAGAGACAAATTCACAGAAAGTGATTTATTGCTAATACATTTCTGTTGGCTGGAAGGTGCAAACAAACTGAACCTACAGGTGAACACCGCTGCATACCTTAACTGCTCTTATTCACGTGGCTTGTAATGACATCTGTTCATTTTGTGGTTGAGGACAGTCTCAGGATAATGGGCGTGTTGACACCTGAGATAGGAATTCATGCAGAAATCCTGCTTTATGTTCACTGCAACTGTTCAGCTGCTCCTTAAAGACAGCTCCCCTGTCCTCGCTCTCAAATGTTGTGCGAGACTTGTTGGCTTTATGTGACGGAGTTTGCACTGGATTTCGTTTCTGTGTATTATTCTTTCTTCTTCTTCATTCATGTTTTATTGGTCAACCATTTGGTGTTTTTTGCTTTTATTTGCTCTGTGGTGACTTTATTTAACAGCATCTTGATGATGATGATTATCTGCATCTTGTGGTTACACATTACATCCTACTAGGCATCAGTAAAAGCAGGAGAAAATGTATATTTTAAGACAAAAATATACATAAAAGTCACGATGCTGTGAATTTCAGACTCCCAGCTCCTCAAAAACCCAACACTGGATTCCAAAATTCCAGCTTCTCAACATCCCAGCTGTCTTCTGGCCAGCAGAATGAACCCATCACCTACAATAATCCCCCAAACAAATGAAGATCAGTGGGTTAATGCAGGTAAAATCACTGTGTCACCTGTTTTGAGTGTCTGCTACCTGTAGCGCGTTACATCCTACCCAGCACTGGTGAAAAGAAAAAAAACCCCAGAAATTTAAACTTTTTGAGACGAGAAATAGTGTCTCATCAACTTTGAAAACTAATTCAGTGACTCTTTAAATATTCTAAAATCATGGTCATCCATAGCTGTGGATGAAGACCGCTGTAGACCTGTTTCTCCCCCATAATGAAAGTCAGGAATCAGGAAAGGAATTCATAAACATTGGTAGGAACCTTCTTTTTCAGCACGACTGTTTGGAAACTTCCTGAAGTTTCTTTGTTAGCTGAGTGGTGTGACTGACAGATATATTGATTATCAGCTCGTTGCCGTAACGATCAGAGCCGCGCCGAGTCTCCCTCGGACATCGTGTTGGACGATGATTATCTCTGCTGCAGAGAAACACACTCCTCCACCCAGCGCGTCCTGTCAGGTGACTGACAGGTGACGACGGCTGCTGAGGGACTCTCTCCAAACACACTCCCTGACCTTTGACCTCTGGCTCGGTGTCAGACTGACAGAGGGGGTTACCTCATCAGCAGCAGGGTTAACCCTTGGAGTGCCGTGGCTCTCTGTGGCTCTTCAGGAAACTCTGATCAGGATGTTAGAACCTGTAATGTATGTATGATTTGATGGCGCCCTCAGTATGACCACAGTGTCCATTTATTCCTCCATTGAATTATTTCTTTGTTTCAGTTAAACACATAACTCAAAATATCCTGATCATTCATGTGAGCAAAGGCTGAGCTGCTTTTAATCGAATTCACGTTACACATTAAAGGAACATTTTATAAAGGATGAGGAAGATCAGTGTCAGCAGGATCTAACATTTCTGCTTTAGTGAGCTTTATAGTGGAGGAGCTGCTGGATTCACTTCACTGCAGAAACACAAAGGAAACTGTTAATTCTGGATCATTAAAACTGATCAGAAACATTTAAGGTCATAAAAGTTTTAAAATCTTATTTTTATGTGAGATGGTGCTTATCACTGTGACATGTCTGAATACTTCATCAGGTATATTACTGCACCCAGTTAGTACTATGATTTTTTATTATTACCTTTTCTTCTTTAGTCTTTAAAATAAAAGCAGGAGTTGTGTCTGATATGAAGTCCGAAAAGCACAGCCAGTGTCTGCTTTGTGTCTGCTGATACATCATCAGCTCCTGTAGGACACGATGAAGTATATCAACTTAAACATGCCTGAAACTTGTCTTTAATTCCGTTTTTTAAACACGTTGATTTTTTTGTGCATGTTTATGCCTCTAATAGTGATCCAGCATATGCTGTTAAATTTCGTCACTTCAAACTAAAATCTGCCCGTATGGTAAGAAAGTGCGCTGATACTTAAAGGACCTGTTAGCTCCCTCCTGATGCAAGTCAAGACGGGCAGTCAGGTGTGTAAATCACACACACGCCTTTCCTGCACATAAACTGGTATTTATGATGGAAGAATGTGAGATGAAAATGTGCAGAAATCAAACACACATCAGGCTGTTGGGGTTTTTCAGAGGAAGTTCGGCCTGATATAAAATGAAAATAAGCATAAAAAACATTCAGATTTCAGAGCTTGTTTCTCATCGTGGTAATTTGCACACACTCTGCTGTATAAATAAGTACACTGTAGCTTTACAAACTGTAAGTCGGTGCATTTTGTGATGTGATGTTGTAAATAGCTGCAGTCACATTTCTTTTCCCTCTGCAGACTCCTTTGATGTGAACTCTCAGAGCTGATGGCCTCCGTCACTTTTCTCTTTCAAACGTTTTTCTACTGTTTGTGACGAGAAGAACTGAGACCAACCAGTAAAACATTGATGCTTTACATGGCTGAAGTGAGAAATTATCTTTCGTTCAGAAAAACTTCAGATATTATGGGTTCAGTTTGTTTTAGGCGCTGTGAGTCAGGGTCATTTCCTCCTTTATTGCCTTTTTTCTCCTTCCTTCAGTTCGTTTGCAGCTAAGTACCAGATTCTTTTTCACACGAGTGATCGTCCTTGAATTCAGCTTCCTGTTTCGCTTTCCTGACAAAATCCTGAGATTCTGATCTCTCTCCATGAATCGGAAGCGTTGAGTCGGAGCGGTCGAGCCGATTCACGGCTGTTTTCTGTGATTTTTACCTGCAGAGTCTCTCTTTGTGAGACTTTCTGTTTTCGTGGGCTGTGAGCGCCTCCGGCCTACTATCCCTCCTCCTCCCCTCTCTGAAGCGGTGTCAGGTAGACGCTGTAAAGGCAGTGCAATGGATACCTCCTCACCTGCTCCTTCTCCGGGACCCCTGCTGAGAGCAAGCTGTTGTTCTGCAGCTCCTCCCCCCTCCTCACCCCAAACACACCTGTCCACCTCCCACCTCCACTCTGTAAACCCGCCTCTGGCCTGGCACTTCAATTATTGACGAGGCCTAAAGAAAAGTTCAGACTCGGTTTTCTGTGACGGGACTTTTTAAACACTCTTTGATCTGCTGAATAAAATTTTTAAATTTTTTTGTTTAATGATTTTATTTAAATAAAATCCTCCTCAGATTCACGGGCATGCCGTGTGAGGCTGTTCCACTTTCATCAGAGGGAAAAAGGAGAATCACCAACTATTTTGTAATCATTTTACTCAACAAGACTCCTGGGGTCTTTAAGTCATGTTCAGTGAACCAGCTGGCACTGATTGATTAATTGTTTGATTGATTGAGTGATTGATTGATATAAGGTTATAGTGTTTATCTGTTCGGACTCTGCCCACCTTCTTCTCTCCTTTGAAATGTAAAGAACTGCATCATCTGCATACAGCATCATCTGTCAGACGTATTCACGCTGCAGGAGTGAATGATAACAGGCCGCTCAGCCTTTCTGTTTCCTCTGCGGTAGGATTTACCTGACTCACCAGGTGATTGACTCTGTTTGGGTCAGCTTTAAATTTAGAGCTTGTCAAAACAACGATGGAGGGAACTTAAGAATGTAGCTACGACTGTCACTAGAGTCTAAAGAAGAGCGTGACTTTCAGAGGTCCAAGCAGATGTGAGCTGGTTGCTGTTTGTTGTGTCAGCCTGTATGGGGAATTTAATGGTGTTGATGGCATTGCTTAGTTCTCAAAAAATGGTGCTTATTGCTGTCATCCTACGAGTTTAACCAATCAGCACTGAGCCTGGCCCACATGTTTTTTTTTTTTTTTAGGAGCTCTGAAAGAAGTCCTGTGTAAGGTCACAAAGGTGCAGGTCGTCCTAAAACAGGATGGAGACACCTCCATCTGTAACTCTACAGGTTATTGATTATATTTCATTTTAAATGTATTGAAAAAGACATGGTGCACCAAGAGCTGGATGAAACAACCTCAGGGAAAAATTAGGACATCAGCTCAAACCAAAGATGATTAGCTAAAGAAGCACTTCTTACACATCAAATCTCTCAGTGACTAAAATCAAACAGCAATAACTTTTCTGAATGCATTAAGAAATTAAACTGAAATTTAAAAGGGAAATAAATACAGAAGCAAATTTAAAAAGACATTTTAGTTTGTATCATATTTTAAATGAACTAATGACTACATTTAGTTTTAATATTTGTATGCATTTATTGCCACATTCATTCTGTAATTATCTATAATTTTATTTGTCTGTTCTTTGTCTCTAATTTATGACCTGACAAAATCTAAAAGATAATGTGCAGTTAAAATATCACAAATATTCTGGAGTAAAGCGTACAGTTCCCTCTCAGATGGCTTGAGTAGTAGTACTAATAGTATGTAGTATTTTCCCAGCGTCTTTTTCCTAAAGTCATGACACAGGAGCTCGTTGAGGCTCAGTATTTGTATCTTTGCATCCTCGCACAGACGGACATACTGTAGTTGTTGCTTGTTGGTGAGAAGTGGAGAACTTCCCCAAAGAAAGACGAGTTCCTCCGTATCTTTCGGTGTTTCACAGATTATTTTCCTGTGAAAAGTGTGAGTTCAGATGGAGTTACAGTGTGATGTTTTGAGATGAGTTCTTACTGAGGTCAACCTGCACTTGAATGCATGTGTTTAAGAAAGCAGCTGAAGCCAGAGAGCAGCACACATGCTCACAGAGGAGGAGGAGGAGGGGAGGAGGTCTCATGGTTTGCTATCTGTGCAGGACTGTAGCTAATAAAACTAAACTGGGCCTGAGGGGAAGTGGCTGAACTTCCTGTAGCAGTGGTATTTATTTATTCGGAGGGTCCGTTTCAGGTCTCCAGAGTCGGCCGTAAACAAAGAGCTCTCCTCCTCCTCCTCCTCCTCGGTCCGGATCGCCTGCTCGACTCTGATTTATTTATAATTCCCTGAAACCACTCTGTGCTGCAACCCGATCACTGCGAGCTTGTGAAAACGTCGCTTTTCCTCGAGTTTTGCTAAAAAGGAAGTTCTCTTTTCCTACACCGTTTAATTCCAGCCCTCGGCCACGCACGCAAATAAATACCTTTCTACTTTAAACATACACGGGATCATTAATTTAGCCCATCTGTTCCCCTCTCCGCAGCACAAACACATTTGGCTCATGTTGTACTGATAAGTGGGACGCTGCGAGGAGAGCGATGAAATAAACAGATCTGACAATTTGAATCTTTTTCACACTCTGAGAGGGGGATGGAGGTGAAGGGAGCGGGATCGTCTGCAGTGCAGCTCACACGCCGACAACCCGAGGCAGCTGAAACCTTCAGGTCACAGGAGGTCAGAGGTCGAGCTTCATTTCAGTTTGAACCGGAGTGAGACGGTCAGAACGCAGAGCAAAATATAACATCACCTGTGATGTACAGCAGGCCACACAGGAAGCGGTTTCAGTGGCTTCCTATAATCACAAAATAACCTGAGTGGCTCTCAGGACAGGAAGTTTAACGGGTCATTCACATCAGGTCTCACTGCACTTTATGAAATGCAGAATTAAATTTATTTTTTAATTTATCAGGCCCGTCTCACAGATTCATGTCCGTGAAGTTTTTAAAGAGGGACAAAGTCTGAGTTTGGAGGATGGACTCATTTCTGTGTCACTTCAGGTGCATCTTCTTTGTGTTGTTCTTTATTGTTTGGTGACGTGCTGATGAGGCGGTTTATTCTCGCTGCTGTCGTTGTTGTTGCGAATGATGTCACAGATGCCGGCTCGGTGTCGCTTCAGTTTGTCGTGCACTTCCTGGTTTTTTAGACAAAGTGTCTGAGCAGGTCAGTGTGTACTGGCCTTTCTATGATAAATCACCGCAGGAGCACACTGATTCTGCAGGAAACTGAAAACACCTCAGCAATCGCTTGTTTCCTGTTTTCTTCTCTACCTGAACAGGTGACTAGTTTGAGTTGCAAATCCTTCATTTAGAAGCAGTCTGCAGCAAGTCAGGTTCACCTCCACCGCTAATTAAATGGTGACATGCAATGACCAACATGTCAGCCATAACCGCAGCATTAGAGTCAGGAACCAAAACCACTCAGATATAGAAAAGCGTCTCAGTTTAGGTTAAAGCTAAACAGTTTAAAAAAGCTCAGTTTTCTTGGTTGCTCAGAGAAGCCTTGACATACGTCGAGCAGACACAAAACCTTTCTCTGCTGAAGTACGTTTCAAAGTCGTGCTCACCGTAACGAAAAATGGGACCATTCAAGTGCACGAACAAACAGATTAATTTCTGTGACTGTTCAGTTTTTCTGAGACCGGGCATAAAGTAGACAAATGGTTTATTGTGCTCAGAAATAATTCTTCTGTGAGCAAAGATTCCGATTCTGCTGCTTGTTGTGTTAAAAAAAGAAAAGAATAAAAGATGGAAAGATTTATCGATATGACAAACATTTGAAGTGTGGACAGTTTGAGGTCACACAGAGAAAACGACCAAAACAACCCGTCAGCACGTGGAAATGTTCGCATGTTGAGCGGCTTCTTGTTGTGATTCTGATCATCGAGAAGCCCCGATGTGACCGATGGAGCTCATGTGTCCCGGTAACCACTGAAATTAAAAATAACTCCCCAGATAACTGTCTGGAGATGGGTGCAGAGTGCTGCTACATGTGAGAGAGGAGAACTGTGGAAAATATCCCGACAGTGTCTGACGTTCACGAGCTTTAAAACGTTGAATAGTTACTGAACGTAACTCCAGTTCACTGTCGAGTTCCACATCAGTAGGTTTTAATGTGTTTAGTGACAGTTCGGGATCTGAGTAGGTTTTCTCTGCGTTTCTGAGCAGTTGATGTTTTATATTTTATTTCATTTTTTTGTCAGGATTTATTCTCGTGCCTTGATTGGATGGAGACAGTAGAAACAGAATGACATGCAGCAAAGGGCGAAATCGAACCCAGGAAGGACTAACTGGATGATAGCTATGAGGACGCCCCGTCTTCTATTTCTTTCCATCAAAACATCTTAAATCAGGTCAAATCTCCTTTTAAGAAAAGTTAGTGTATAAAATCCATTCAGCACATTTTGGTATAAAATCCGACATAAAGAAATGCATCAGATTCAGGCACATAGATGAGAGACAGAGACACGGGGAGATGTTGAAGCTCTTTGGGCCTTTAAGGTTGATTTAAATTCTCTAAAGGTGGAGAGGAGTGTTTAATTGCTGAAACCATGGATGCTTTCATTTCAGTGTTGTAACTTGTAAAACGTCCTGTGAGGGATGCTGTCTCTGCAGCAGCTTCTCTGTACCAGCTGAAACCTGAAACATGAAAAACAAAGAAAAAGGAGAAAATGAAACCTGTGCGAGTGTTTGGAGTGGACGGCGTGATTAGCAGATCAGATCAGAGAAGCGGCTCTGAGGCGGCCCAGCTGTTGTTGCCGAGCGCCTCAGAAACAGCTGAGTGACACGTGAGGGCCGACTCTCCCGAGGATACCAGACAGTTGTTGCTCGTTGCTGAAACATCTGGACGGCCAACTGAGGATTTGTTTCGCTCGCCCCTCGGCAACGGACGAGCCGGCGGTGTAATTGTAATATTTTGGGGAAAAAGTTTGGAGGGAACTTGATTTAACCCTGAAAAACAGAGTTTTGGAAAGTGGCTTCAGGGCTGAAGAGGAATATTCCCCCATGAGGAAGAGCTCAGGTCAAACAGGAAATGATGATTGGCCTTAAAGTTCTAACAGACGAGAGAGGAGCTGAGATCAGCCTGGGAAAAATATTTCATCTGCTCCCAGTTTAACACACCACTAATGGTCCAGCGACGAGAGGGTGGAGAGGAAGGAGCGGCTGCAGAGTGAAAGACATGAAACCTGCTCTTATTGACCGGATCGCTGAACGTATTGATCGCTGATGTGAGCTGCAGCAAAAAGTGAAGCTGCAGTTCTCAGTCTGTCACTGGTGATTTCCTGCTTTATAAAATGTCAGAAACAAGTTCATGTTTGATTTTTCTGGTCTTCTGAGGTGAGAGCCCAAAGTGTTTCACCTGAACTCGGCCTGAAAAACAGGATTTCCCAACAATCCCAAAGCAACGCCATGTGGAACACTTATTCTTCTTAATGGTGATGAGTCACATGACACACCGTGAACAGACGATAGTAAACTGCCCCCCCACACCTTACCTGGATCTGTGGTGCTTCTCCTCACTTCCTGTCATATATCTCCTGTTGTGATGATGAATGTTCATGTTAAAGTTTCTAATAATGAGGTCAGAGTGTGTGCTGCTGGAGTCCAAGAATAAAAACAGAGCTGCAAATAATCCACTAAAATCCAAAGTGAAAAACTGAAACTGGTAAGTTGACTAACCTTACTGCCGTCTCTGAGCGCTCGCCTCGCAGCCAGCTGTGTGTAGAGACCAGAGCTGGTAGTCCGAGTCTGAGGACGACTCGCTCTGATGAAAACGAGCTTTTAATTGTCCGCCTGAAAAATGTGTTTGGTTGGAAAGATGTGCTAACAGCGTTTGGTGAGTGTTTGATCCCAGATGTTCGAACATGTCAGCAAGTTTTCACTTAACCCTGTAAAGTGACGTTTTTGAGTTTCTTTCCACGCAGATTTACGACTTTAATCCAAAAAAATTATGAGGTTTTTCTCTGAATATTGTCATTGCTTCCTGGGCGCCTGTTTCTTTACTTCTTTAAAATGTTATCTTCCAAAGCGCTGAGCCGGATGTTCGGGGTGTTTCTGTCTGACCAGCAAACCATAAACCACCTTTTAAACACACAACACAGAGAAACTGTGACAAAAGTGTGTTACTGTCCACAGTTTGAAACAACCGAGGATCCAGTCTGTGCCTGCCGGGAGAGACACAAGTATTAAACAAAAACAGTTTGTCACAGCGCCGTCCAGTGGACGTCAGAGGAACTGCACACTGACACGTCGGCGCTTTGGAGGTTCCCGTTTGTCCAAATATCGTAAACGAAGCTCCCGATGCGTTTGTCGTTGTTCCCGTAAACATGACATGGCAGCATGTTGACCTCAGCACATGTTAGCAACAGAACTGCATTGTTGTGCGTCTGCAGCCTGAAGCAGACAAACAGATTCCCATCCACCTGCTGCAGCCACGAGTGTGTGTGTGTGTGTGTGTGTGTGTGTGTGTGTTTCTCTCTGGCAGCTGTTCCAACCAGAGGCTCCAGTATGAATATTCATGATGCACCTATTCCCAGGAATCCCAGTTGGTCTGCAGCTGAACACACACACACACACACACACACACAATGACATGGTGGTAAAAGCTCACCTGAGCGTCCTCAGACTGTCTTACAGCCCTTCACTTGTACTTTTTAGTTTTTGCGTAAAGCTGTTTGTTCGGTCTGAGTGTGTCCGTTGGCGTGTCACTTCCTGCTGTTATAGTGTCACCCAGAGAGTTTTTCATTGGTAACACTCTGCATGGTGTGTTCTTTGCTCCTGGTGTTGTCTGTCAGGCTGCTGTTCTACCCTCTGATTGGTGGAAGTGATACTTGAAGTCATTTAATCATTTAAGCTGTGCTTCTGATTGTGTTTCCATCTCCTGCTGTTGTGCACATTTTCAATTTGCAGTGCAGAAACTGAGATGGAAAAGATGATAAAATCAAAACTGAAAAATAGGAAACCTCTGAGAGACTTTCAGGTATGTGTGAAACACTTAATTTCCTTTATTTATTTAGTTTATGGTTTGAATCATTTTCAGTCGCTGTTTGCTTACAAAAACTACTTGTTTAGGTCAGCGGACGATTACTGTTTGGGTTCAGATGCATCTTTTTACAAAATGAAGAGCACAGTAGAAACCACGACATTAACCACTGTAGGTTTTACATGCACTTCTTCATATGACCACTAGAGGTCTCCTACATAAACTGGTCGTCTTCATTCCGGGGATGTCTCAGTCACGCACACTGTGTCCTGTGGCGGCAGTGCGTCCCGCCTCGTCATCGATGTGAAGTGGTGAATTTTAGTCCAAACCGCCGTCTTTTCCTAAACCTAACAGCGAGTGAAAGTGAGACGAAATCGACGGTGGAAGAAAAGTGAACAAAGTGCAAACACTTCGTAGACGATGCCCTCTGCTGTGATGGCTGCTGTGTGAACTGCATGCTGGGAAGAGCACATCTGAGTGTTGAAAGCTGCATTCACTGAAAGTTTGACTTGAACCGTTTCCTCCTTCGCTCCTCGCTGTGATTCTGTTTCCTGTGACTTCCTGTCTCGCCTTGAAAGCAGGTGCTGCGGCGACATAGGAAGTATCCTCGTTTAAAGTGTTTGTCTGAGGCCTTCGTGAGAGTCGTGAACAGGAAACGAGTTAAACAGATGGTGGTGGTCTGATGCTGCGAGCAACTTTAAGGTGGAAAGCAGCACAATGAAGTAAAGGAGGAAGTTAAGGTGGTATGAGGTGATTTGTGGAGCTGGGATAAAATATATCTCTGGTTCTTCTGTGTCTCTCTGTCCACTTTTCCCGTCTTATCCTATCTGTGGAAATCCCCACCTCTCCCGGGACTTATCCCTCTCCTTCGTCTCCCTCTCAGGGGTTTAGTCTCCCCTCTGGCCCCAGCCAACCGGATGAGGAGGCCTGGAGGGAGCAGAGGAGCAGGGGGAGGAGGAGGAGGAAGAGGAGGCGCTACCTAAAGAGAGAAAAGCAGCCATGTGCTTCTTATTAAACACTGCGGAAATAAGTTGTGACCTGCTCGCTCAGGAGGGCACGCAAAGCGGGGGAGGAGAAGGTCAGGAGAGAGAGGAGAGACGAGGAGGTGAACCAGGACAAGGAGACGATTGCCGAGTTAAAAGTGGCACAGAGATGTGTTTAAGGTGGTCTGAAATCTGTGGGAGGCAGCTGTATAAGACGGTTGTTAAGGTGGTCTGTGCAGCCCTGGGAGGGCGTGTCAGAGGTTGGAGGTGGAGCCTTCTGGTTTACTGACTCGTCACAGGTTTTGTGTTCAGCATTTTTTACAGGATTAAAATCATCTGCGGGACTTTAGGAAACTTCTCGTGCTGTTTGGTTGGTGGCGAGCAGAGTTGAGGTGGATTACCGCCACCTTAAGGCAGTAGAGGCACGTTATACCTCAGCAGGCGCAGGTAACAACAGGATAAAAGGAGAAATAGGTGCATAAATGGATTTTTCTATAATTCAGTGATCTTTGGAGATTGTTGACCATCCCTAATCTGAAGATGTGTGTGGATGGATTTCTGAATGGGCCAATCAGGCGCAGGTACACAGTCAGCAGGTCCCAGGCTTTCACCTGTAAAATGTCCCACAAAATGCAAACACACACACAACTGCTTCACGTGTGGTGGTCTGTGGATTCTGTGTCTTACAGTCGGGGGGGGCTTGTTCCTGTGGGGGGGTGTTTCACATGTTTGCGCCCTCACCATGCACAGTGTGTAAACATGTCACCTGTTGTCTTTGCAGGTGTTTGGTTGGACCTAATGTCACGTTGCTCGTTGTTGTTTCTGGTTCGTTCAGTTTGAACTTCACCTGCCTGACGGCTACGAGACTCCGCCTCCCTCCATCGTATGCAGGCAGCGTTTAACCAAAGTATCACATTAACTGTTTCAGAATTACATTTTCAGAGGCTCAAAGGTAATCAGGCAGGTGACTAACAAACAGCTTCATGGCCAGGTGAGGCCCGTTCCCTCGTTATTCTGTGACAAATGAAGCAGACGTCACGTCTGAAGCTGATTCAGTGTTGAATTTGTATTTTATAGCTTTGGACCAGCCCTCTGACTCTTATTTTGAAAGTTATTTACAGTCACAGAGTGCAAGTAAAGGTGTTTCAGAGGAGAAACTTGTATATTTTATCCTTTAATAATTCAGTTAAAGTGTGCTCCACCAAAGCTGCAGATTCATCTTTAAAATGATTTCAGTCAGTTCATGGACGATCACCTGACCTCCACAGTGAGGGATGTCATTTCTGGATCAGTCTGTCGACTTCTGATGGATGTAAAGTGTCGTGGTCGTTGCGGCCAAGCTGTAGGAGGGGACTCCACGTGTCAGCTCAGCACTCGTCTGAAAGGTTTGTTCTTAAAGTAAATGTTAGAATAAGAGTTTAAAGCTGCGCGGTGAGAGCAGGAGGAGGCGGAGTCAGAGCTGTTTTATTGGTGTAGGGAGGAGGAGGAGGTCAAAGTGATGTTCAGATGAAGGAGGCGGTGGTGATGAGGAGACAGCGTGCCACATGATGTTTGTCACACTGATCAGATTAAAACTCAACGTAAAGAAAAAATCTGATTTTCTGATTACAAAAAATAAAAATGGCCGATGTGACGTTAATGAGCTGAAGATCCACAAACGCGTTTGGCCGCACGCCCAGGTGTGTACTCGGGTGCATGCATCATCCCCAAACCCAAATCCACCCCATCCCCCGGTCCACATACGGGGGGTGGGGTGGAGGTGGGAGGGCTCAGTGAGTGATGGCGTCCCTGCGTCCCACTTCTTCCCGCTACATCCTTCATCGTCCTCGCTCCCCGCTGTCGCCTCCCGCTGCGTTCATCGCTCTCCTCCACACTGAGGTCACACACCTCAGCTTCACCGACTGAACACACACACACAGACACACACCCTGCTGATGAAAGCTGAATATGTCCACGTTTAGTTTTTAACGTTCTCCGTCCATCGCGCTCCATCTGCTCTCAGTAAATTTACACTTTAAAGAACAGATTTTAGTGCTTTTGTTGCTGAAATCTGTTCACACGACTCATTTAAAGACATCTTACACCCACAGTGTCTGTGTGAAAAAGTCATTTTGTGGTGAAAATGAAACTTTGGAGGAAAATGACTCGCTTTGACTCAGACTGCTGATGCCTCATATTTTTGTTGCACTGTGCTGTGAACAGTCTCACACTGTTGGGCTTCTCGCTGTGAGGGTGGTGAATAAAACTGCAGTAAAGAACAGACCTCACATATAAACATTTCAGCACTTGTCTCAGTTTGAATCCTGAAATAAAAATGACAGCACGTCAGCATTAACACAGGAGAGCGTGTTTCATGTCCCTGATGGACCTTTGAGTTTAGGTTTCACTTTCCCACTCACTGATTTTTTTTATTTAAATTTCATTGTCACTCACTGGCGTCTGCCCAGGTTTAAAGAAAATACTTCAACAATGAAACAAAACCCAAAGACCAGGAGGAGCCGGCTGCTGTGAATTACTGCTGCACGCAGTTAACGCGAGAAAGGCGGAGCAAGACGAACAATATGAAACAGAACTCTGAAAACAGCAGCAGGTTTGAAAGACGAAAAGAGAAAATTCTAAGTTAAAAATAGTCAAGACGTAAAAATAACAACCAGTTAAAGATGCAGTAAGAAAAAGGTCGATAGTTAACTCGACAAAAACCGCGAGGAGCCTCAGATCGAACAGGAAGCAGGACTGGACTTCCTGTGAGATCACAGAATCTGGTGTTTTGACACCAGGAAGTACTGGTTTTAGTTTAGATGGCGGTTTGGGATAAAATGCTTCCATTCAGACCAGTAACCCTTCATAACCCAGCATGTGACGCTGGGACGCTTTGAAGGACGCCTGTCTGAGAGACAGGAAGGAGAACCTCCCGGAGGAGTTTCTGATGTGCAGAAGGAGCACAAATCTGTGTGCCAACAGCAGGAACCGTGAAGATTCACAGCTGAACATTTATTCTGAAAACCTAAAGCTCTGAGCCTCGCTCCACCTCCTGCACCACCCCCTCACCTGTAACACCTGATCCTCATCGATCCAACGTACCGCGATGAGTGTGAGTGTTAGCGCTCCCAGTTTCTGCTGCACAGCTTTGAACACACAAAACATCAGATGATGGACGCAGCCACCCTGCTGAGATCTCCTGTTACATCACACTTCACGTTCAGAAGAATCACAACCGACTACTTAACGTGCAGCTTCTGGGTTCTCTTCATTTGTTTCCTGTTGTGTTTTAAACGTGTTGAAGGTGTAAAGAGGAGTAGGAGGAAGGCAGCGTGGTGCGAGGAGGCGGTCACGGTTTGTGGTATAGTTGGAGGTGAGGTGGGCAGGAGTTATATCAGGCACCTCGTGTTCCTCAAAGTGTTTTTTATTTCTCTCACAGACAGAAATATTGGAGGATGTTTAACCTGAACTCTTCTTCTGTGTTAGAAAATAACTCAAAGTGGATTTCAGCTTTTAAATCTGAAGTGTGTGTGAAAGCGTGATGGATCATTTTGATTTAAAACTGAACACGTGAACTTTAACAGCAGTTCCACCTTGTGTAAGTCTGGATCAGAGGCCTGCATGACCTCTGACCTCTGACCTCTGCCCCCCCCCCGGCTCAGATATTGCTGCTGCACTTTGGAGGCTTGCTGTAGTCTTTCTAAGGAGCCACCAGAGGGAGCTGCTGCACTGTGTTCTGATTTTCCTGCTTTAATTCCTGAGATCTTTCCATGCTTTTCTTCTGCTCTGCTCTCTCTGTTTGTTTCTGGTTTAAGTCACATGACCAAAGGCGGTGATGGACACACACACACACACACACACACGTAAGTCTCATTTTTAATGTTAAACTTTTTTTCTGCTGCTCTTCCTGTAAATATCTGCACTCAGCAGCTGACGAGCTTCGTGAATTTCTCACCGAGCTCGTGGTGAAGTTTGAACACAATGCTCATATGACCCCCCCCCCC